>OU892285.1:184873-239650 GCA_917834065.1 Ceutorhynchus assimilis | reverse complement strand
AAAGAGTTTCTTTTCGAAACTACTTTTAGTGTCGAAAAGACTTCGATATGACACCAAAATAGAAAAAATTTATTCTAAACTCATTATTTAGAAATAGTGTTTGGTTAATTTTAACAATTAAAACTTTTTCAGAGTGACTTAGAATGCTCTAAAATTGCTTCAGATGCTTTTTGAATGTTGAGTGAATCTACTCAATTTTTGAATCAATAGAAGAGACTGAAATTTTCGAAATTGGCTTCAAACACTATAAAATTCCATTCTAAACTCAAAGGAACTAGTGTTTAAAAAAAAAACTGAAAATTCTAAATAATTCTAGAAATTGCTAAAAAAATACCAAAAAATGCTAGAAAATACTGATGATTCTAAGAAATTCCAAAAAAATTCTTCTATCAGTTTGTACAGGGTGGCCCAAATTCTAGCCTCATCATTGGGATCTCGGTAACCGTAAGAGATACGGGGTCAATTAAATTATGGCAAAGTTGCGCAATTTTATGACCAATAGAATGCCGTTTTGAAACTAGAAGGATTCCGACTACTTCCGGAGATATTCGGAAAAAACCGAAATTTTGTAAAATCGTTTTTATTTTTTCCTGGACTTTTTCCCCTTTAGAAGATAGTGCTACTTAATTTAAAATTCGACGTTTCGTCTTCAGGCGGCCATCCTCAACTTACGTTTTTTAAATACGAACCTAGATTTTTTATTTGTGATTTTGTCATCTTTGGGCATCCTAAGACCGATACTGTTTACAATTTTTCAATAACACGGTAAAAAAAAGCAGGTCCGTATTTAAAAAAAATAAATTGATGATAATTCCAGAGATACGAAACGTTGGATTCCAAATTTAAAACCGCCATCTTGTAGAGAAGAAAAATTGACAACGGGAATGTGAAATTAGTTTTTCAAAATATTTTTAAATGGAATCAGGAAAAAAATTAAGAGAAACGAGAAATTCATGTTTTTTTCGTACAGTTTTAATTTTTTCCTGATTTTATTTAAAAAGATTGTGAAAACTAATTCTAATATTTGAAAAACAAGATGGCTAACGATTTGGACGTAATTTGTGGTGTCTGCAGTGTTAAATGTGGTTCTGGGTCAATTTCGTGTACAAAATGTGTCAAATGGTACCATTCTAAATGTGTAAAATTGTCTAATCATCAATTAAATCATTACAACAAAGAACTAAAACAACAAAACGGTGAAAGATGGGTTTGTGAATCCTGTCTGAACATTGAGGTTATGTCAACTGAAAATCGAAACCAAAATAAAAGGAAAAAGCTGGATGATGGTGATTTTTCCGAGGAAATCGGAGATAGAGACTGGTCGATTAACGACGTGATGAAAAAGCTTTTAGATATGGATAAAAAAATTACAACATTTTATGGTTGAAATACGAAAAACAAGTTGAAGTAAACAATGACCTGAAGCTCGAGGTTGCTGACCTAAAAAACCAATTAAATAATGAAATTAACAAAAGGGAACAACGTGAAATTAAAAGCAATGTAATCGTGAAGGGAATTCCAACATCACAATCAAGCGATGATGGAGAAATAGTCAAAAAAATGAGCAATTTATTAGAAGTTCCTGTAGGAACTTTTAAGTCCTTCAGGCTTGGAAGGGGATCAGACCGAGAAAGACCCGCACCGTAAAGAGTTTGTTTTGATAATGAAAATGACAAAATAAGCTTTATTAAAGCGCAAAAAAGAAAGAAACTCACAACAACAGATCTCGGCTATACAAATGTTAACAACAATATATACATTGACCACGATCTTACCAAGAAAAACCAAGACCTATATAGGGAGGCAAGAAAATTCAAAAAAGACAATGACTATAAGTTTGTATGGCTAAGGGACGCAAAAACCTACCTTAGGAAGGATGAAAACAGCAGAGCTATCCTTGTTGATGATTTTGAGGTTTTAAAAAACTAAAAACATCTTCCTTGACTAAGGGGCCTATGCTCCGTATAACTTACCTGAATATGCAGAGCATGAGAAACAAGATCGACGAACTTGGTTGTTTTTTAAAAATACATGACTGTGATGTCCTCATTTTAACCGAAACATGGTTGTCAAGGGACGAAACATGCTTCTTTGATCTGGAAGGATTTAATGCCAACCATGCATGCAGGGAAGGACGAGCTGGAGGTAGGGTTGTGCCACTTGAAATTTTCAAATGAAATTTCCATGTTTGAAATATTCAACGGTGAAATTTTCAATATTCGAAAAAATTGAAATTTCACAGAAATTGCAGGTGAAATTTTCAATTTGAAATTTCCCAAACTTTGTAGAAATTTTCATATATTTCACTGGAAATTTCATCAATTTCATCGAAATTTTCAAAAAGTTTACATGTTTCGCCGGGAAATACAAGGAGTTATTGGGAATTATGGCAACGCTGCTCACTGGTTGTCTTGCTTTGGAATCTTAATTCTTAGCAAATTTCTTAGCTTAGGTTGGTTGCCTAAATTTGTGATAAATAAGGTTAAACCAAAAAAACAATATTTGGAGCTACTTCACTCCATTTACGTGTACGCAAAGTTGCATCAATTTCAAATAAAGCCCCCCAAAGTCATGTAGTGATCATGTCACATCATAATTGAATTTTATAGAAAACTAGCTGACCCGGCGAACTTCGTACCGCCTCTGAAGTATTAAATATAGGTACTTATTAAATGTTGTGTTAACGTATCTATTAGCTGAATTAAATTCAGTTTTTTTCGATGGTGAATTTGGCTTTGGTTGAAAAAAATTAATGTTTACTCTCTGGATCAGAAGGCACCTAAAATTAAAATTTTACATCATCCTTTTTTAGGCAGCTTGTGGGCATTATTCTTGTAAAGTGTACCACCAAATAAATAAACTCAGGCACAGGAATGTTCAAAGAATGTAAAGAAAACAAAAAAAATCTCTAGCGCAGCCCTATTTCCCTCTATCTGCACTGCACTACTCCATCTGTTCTTCTCTATCTGCACTACTCTATCTGACCTACTCTTTCTGCACCACTCTATCTGATCGGAATAGTGGAATAGTTCTGTGAAGCATTGTTCTATTGTATCTGCAATGCCGAGCTTCGTTCCAGGTATCAGAAATTTTTGTGTCAGAGATGGCGCGGTATACAAAATACAAATTACAAAATAAACTTGGTAAATGAAAATTTCAGAGTGAAATTTCCAGATGAAGTGAAAAGTGAAATTTACCCAACCCTAGCTGGAGGAGTGTCCATATATACAAAAAAAAACATTGACTACAGATTGATTGAGACAGTGGAGGGAACATCTCCGTTCAATTTACTATCGATACACATAACAAGTGCCAAATTGGACTTAATAGGAATATATAGACCGCCAAGGTATGTGTTTAATGAATTTATTGAGGTTTTTCAAAATATTTTATCAAAATACAAACAAAGCACAGTTGTGGTAGGAGATATGAATGTAAATCTGCTAGGTGATTTAGAAGAAAAAAATGAATACTTAAATGCTATAATTACTAACGGATATAGGGTTAGCAACATTATTAATTGCGAGAATGCTACAAGAAATGGTATTTTCCAAATGTCTATAATAGACCATGTTATTGTAAATAAAAAAAATTTATGTGATGTTTCTGTGATTGACTGTGCATTGTCTGATCATAATCCTTTAATTATAGGAATAGAATTAGAGTTAGATGTATACAAACCAAAAATAACTAAAACTTTTAGTATACTAAATAAAGATAAATTTAAACAAAACTTTGATGCTGTAAATGTAAATAATAAGGATATCCACTCATTCCAAGAGCTAACTGCGTTAATTCAGAAATGTAAAAAAGAAGCTTCATACCAATGTACCCTAAAACATCGTGAAGGTAATAACTGGATGACCTATGATATTTTACAGTTAATCAAGGAACGAGATAATAAATATAAAGCATTAAAACAACTAAAAATTAATAATGAACCTACTAAAACTACCGAAGATGAATTCAAAACTTTGAAAAACAAGATTAACTGTGAAATACGTAAACAAAAAACATCCTTTTTTGCAAATCAGTGGTCCAATGCCGGGAGCAACCCCAAAAAACAGTGGAAAGTCATAAATTCTCTAATAAATAAAAACAAAAAAAAAGATGCTGTAGGCTCTCTGGAAATAAATGGTTTGCTGCAATCTGATCCAGCGAGAATTGCAAATGAGTTCAATAAATACTTTGCAAGCGTGGGTGAATCAATTGTACAGTCAGTAAATAGGGAATGGTCACAAATGGAGACTAGAGTAGATTTAGGGGAGCTTGAATGTGATAGGACTTTTTATTTAAGGGAAACAAATGAAAGGGAAATTTATGAAGTTTTGAGTAATCTAAATAAAAATTCAGCTGCAGGTTTTGATAATATAAACGTAAAAGATCTTATCATAATTATTGAACCACTACTGCCAATTTTAACAAATCTCATTAACAATGTACTTGCAACAGGAATATTTCCAGAAATATTAAAATTAGGAAAAATAACTCCATTACATAAAGCAGGCGATATAACCAATAAACAAAATTATAGACCAATTACAGTTGTGTGTGCTTTTTCCAAGATTATCGAGTCTTTGCTGAAAACTAGATTAATTCAATTTATAAACAAATATATCGGTTTTGATAGGTATCAGTATGGGTTTTTGAAGGAAAGTAATACTCTTTGTGCTGTAACAGATTTTGTAAACTGTGTAGCTTCAGCTTTGGATGAAAAAAAATGTGTTATTGCTGTATTTATTGATCTTAAAAAAGCTTTTGATGTAGTGGACCACTCGGTTCTACTGAATAAATTATGGACCATGGGTGTTCGAGGGGTGATGTATTCCCTTATTGCGTCCTTCTTGAAGGATCGACCTCAGTTTGTTACAGTGGAGGGAATAGAAAGTAATAGAATTTTAAACAATTGTGGAGTACCACAGGGTTCAGTTTTAGGGCCGATATTGTATTTAATTCACGTGTTGTCACTGAGGCAGGCTGGCCTGACAGGACGGTATTTCACGTTTGCGGATGACACTAGTAATGTCAGCTCTATTTGCTGACCATTCATATAAACTGCTTAATTCGCTTTTCTTTATTATAAATATCGCTGCCCGCCTAGAATGGTCAGTCAGTTGAATTGTAATTATATTTCTTATTTGAAACTTTGTAACGCGAACGCGAAAGTATTTCTCTATTGTAATTTAGTGAATAAATTGTTTTTTTAAAAACTTGTTATCGGCCTACGTATTGATAACTGGCGCAGTCGTCCGGATTTTTTGTTTTTGGAACTGGTTTACGAACTTTTCGGAAATCGGACTAACCGGGAACTCGAATCTACACCCTTGTGTGAAAATCGTGTTAAGTGTTTGCGAGAAGTGTCGGAGTGGCTTTACGAAATCGAAAACCAAAGAACTGCCTTCAAGCAATCGGATTATTGGACCAAAATAGCCAATATTCGCGAGACCAGGATTAATTTGGAAGGATAAACATAGCCTACCAGAAATTCTTGGCCTTATAAATGTTGCTCTACGGAATAATCTTCATGTAAGTGCAATGTGCAATTTGTAATTTCTTTAATGTCTGATATTGATGAATTAACAGAAAGATTATTATCTCTATCTCTACCTTCAACTGACTCACCTTCTGATACAGAAGAGTTTATAAGAAATATTAATCAAACATTAAATAACAGTGCTGCAGTTACTGATACAAGCACTAATCAAAATAATTTAATTTTAAATAATATTAATACAATTAACAATATGGCTCAATTTAAACCTGAGTACTTAAATTGCGTACCACAATTCGATGGTAACCCTAACGATTTGAATAGATATTTGGCAGTATGCCAAAGTTTAATTGATAATTTCTATGATGCAAATCAACCAAACCATTTTCAAAATATTTACTTGATAAATTGCATCATTGGAAAATTAACTGGGAACGCAAAATTGATCCTAGGTACAGAAAATGTTACTACTTGGGATAATTTGAAACTAACTTTGAGCAGGCATTTTGCAGATCAAAGAGACGAGGCATGTTTAAACAGAGATCTCGTAATGTTGAGACAACAAAACTCAGAAAAGCCTAGTCAATATTATGACAGGGTTATGCATATTTTAAACCTGCTTTGTTCTTATGTAAATAGTCATGAAGTTGATCAAAATGCGAAAAATTTAAAGCGAAATTTATACAATGATCTTGCCCTTAAAACTTTCTTATCAGGCTTAAGGGAACCATTGGGAACAACAATTAGGTGTATGCGTCCCAAAGACCTTCCCGAAGCTTTACAGTTTGTCACACAGGAATATAATACACAATATTTTCAGAATATAGCTAAAACTCAACAAAAACATCCCTCACAGCACTTCAAACAAAATACACAACAAAGATACAATAATTCCAACACATTTAATGCTAATACACCAAATAACACGTTCACTCAACAAAAATTTCCATCTCAACCTATTCATGTGAGACCTGATTATAATAAAATACAACAAAAATTCCCAACTAACTCACAGGTCTTCAAAAATAAAAATCAGACCAATGTATTTAAACCAGGTCAAAACAAAAATTTTCCTAGACCTACACCAATGTCTACAACGACAAGACAAACCTATTCTGCTACCAATGCACCACAAACTTCTGGTAATAACTATTTCCAAGTTACGCAACCACGTAACTTTATTTCAGAAGAATTATATAATACAAATACGACGAATGTCACTGACCTTTCTTACACCGAAAATGATCAAGAATCATATTATTATGAGACCGAAGTTGACCCTCAACAAAGTTACAATTATTCCGATAATTATAACGATTCAAATAATGAATTCCAAACCACTGAACTCGTAGAATACGACACAGCTGGTTCTTCGGAACAATCAAATTTTCAGGAAATTCAGTCAACCAACCCTGCACCCTAGAATCACCTGAAATAATATCATTCAATAACGTCAACGCAAGTGAGCTCTCCTATATCGTCTTTCCTGAATGCAATCTCAAATTTCTCATAGATAGTGGCTCCACCAAGTCGTTCATAGACCCCGACTTAGCTCAAAAATTCTTTCCAAATCACATAAGCTATGAGCCATTCATCGTTTCAACTGTTTTCCAACAATCAGCACATCAATACAGTGCTCAAATTCCCGCTTCAAAAATTTTTAATCTACCTAATAGGAAACCTTTGAAATTTTATTTATTTAAATTTCATAACATCTTTGACGACCTTATAGGACTTGATAATCTAAAAATGTTACAAGCTAGCATAAACTATGAAACAGGATTCTTAGTAACTCCATTTGCAAAAATCAAGTTACAATTCCAAAGAACGAACATAAACCAAGCATATATCACTCTCTCACCACGTACCGAACAGCTTGTGAAAATTAAAACCAGCATACATGATGGCGAAGTTATAATTCCATATCAGAAAATGCATAATTGCGAGATTCCGAACTCCCTAAGCATTGCAAAAAATGGATACGCTTTAACGACAATCTTGAACAATACATGTCAGCCAATTATATTAGATCTTTCACGACCAATTGAAGTGGAACCATTTAATAGAGAAGAAATAGAACAAATTGATCTAAATAATTTTGTGGCATCAAATTACGATACTGATATTTTTGACTATACTGGAATTCGCACAGATCACCTTAATTCAGAAGAGAGAGCCAAAATAATTGAATTATGTAGAAAATATTCGGACATATTTTACCAGGAAAATATGCCATTGACATTCACGAGCGAAATAAAACACTCTATAAAAACAACAGATGAACAGCCTGTATATACAAAAACATATAGGTACCCATTCATTCATAAGCAAGAGGTTGAATCACAAATAAGGAAAATGCTGGACCAGAATATTATACGCCCAAGCAATTCTCCTTGGTCTGCCCCTATTTGGGTAGTCCCAAAAAAAGCAGATGCTTCTGGGAAACAGAAATGGAGAGTCGTTATTGACTTCAGAGGCGTCAATGCAAAGACCATGCCAGATAGACCCTCTTCCTAACATAACGGACCTTCTGGATAAGCTAGGGAAGTGTCAATATTTCACAACTTTAGATTTGGCTAGTGGGTTCCATCAAATTCAAATGAATGAAAAGGACATTGAAAAAACGGCGTTCAGTACAGAAAATGGCCATTTCGAGTTTCTCAGAATGCCCTTCGGTCTATCCAATGCCCCCGCCACATTCCTGAGGGTCATGGATGGCATTCTACGAGGAATCCAAAACGAGAAGTGCCTAGTTTACCTTGATGACATTATAGTCTTCTCGTCGTCATTACAGGAACACTTGGAGCGATTAGAAACCGTATTCCAAAGATTGAGAGAAACGAATTTTAAGATCCAATTAGATAAGAGCGAGTTTCTAAGGCACGAAGTAGCCTACTTAGGACACGTTATAACACCTGAAGGAGTACGTCCTAACCCAGATAAAGTCAACGCAATCAAAAAATATCCCATACCAAAAACAACGAAGCAAATAAAAGGATTTCTTGGACTATTAGGTTATTATCGACGCTTCATAAACAATTTTGCAAAATTAACAAAACCACTAACCAAATGTTTGAAAAAGGGAGCCAAGATTGAACATAACCCAGAGTTCATTGACTGTTTCGAAAAATGTAAAAAACTATTGACAAATCAACCGATACTACAATACCCGGACTTTTCTAAAACCTTTAATTTGACCTGTGACGCTAGCAATGTAGCGCTAGGCGCAGTACTGTCGCAAGGGCCCATAGGTCAGGACCTGCCAATAGCATACGCATCTCGTACATTGAACGACTCGGAACAAAACTACTCTACCATTGAGAAGGAATGTTTGTGCCTAGTGTGGGCGACAAAATATTTTAGGCCATACCTGTATGGACGAAAGTTTAACATAATAACAGACCATAAACCCTTACAATGGCTGTTTAACTATAAAGATCCCACTTCAAAATTAGTACGATGGCGAATAAAATTACAAGAATTCGACTACCAAATAACATATAAGAAAGGAAAACTTAACACAAATGCTGACGCGCTAAGTCGCATTGAGTTACACACAAAAGACGCCGCCAACATCTCGAGTTTAGTCTCATACATCGAGGAATTTAATAAGCAACTTGAACAAGAAGGCACCTCATCGTCGAACACGAACAACGAAAATATAAATGCAAACGAAGATAACTTAGACCTAATTTCAACGATGGCACAACCCGACCTTGACCCACCAGCAAACGAAGACGATAATGAAACCATACATACAAATAACGAACAAGATCCTATAGTAGGAGTCCCTATTATAGAATCAGCAGTTAATTACGGAGCTAATCAAGTAATTATTACGGACGTTTTGCATTCACCTGCAAAAACAAAACGCTTGATATTATTCGAGAAGAAAAGAAGATTTCTAGTCCAATTATCGGAAAATAACTTTGAAAATGACGTCATGCAATTTGTGAAAGAAAATGTAGTACCCGAAAAGTTATATTCCATTTATTTCGAAAATCCAGATACTTACGAACCTTTCTGCGAAATAATAAGGAAAAACTTTAAATGGCCTTCAATTAAATTTAAAAGATGCTTGATAAAATTAATTGATGTAGTCAACAAAACAGAAATAGCAGAGGTAATTCAAAATTACCATGAGAGCAAGACAAATCACCGAGGAATCGAAGAAACCGAGCGACGAATTAAGGAAAAATATTATTGGCCCAACCTGAAAGAATCCATTCAATCATTTATCAATGAATGTGAAATTTGCCAACGTAGCAAATATGAACGTCACCCAATAAATATGGAAATGAACATCACGCCTTCTGCAACAAAACCATTTGACATCATCCACCTTGATACATATACTCTCGATAAGGTTAAATTTCTTACTATAATAGACAGTTTTTCTAAATATGCCCAAGCTTATGCCCTTACATCTTTATCCGCTACCGAAATATGTGATAATCTCATATCCTTCTTTTCACATCATGGCATTCCATCAAAGATAATCACAGACAATGGAACTGAGTTCAAGAATACTGTTCTTACTGAACTACTTCAACTTCACAAAGTAAAAATACATTTTTGTTCTCCTGAACATCCCCAATCTAATGGTGTTATAGAGAGGCTCCACTCAACCTTATCTGAACACATAAGAATTTTCAACAATCAAGGATTCCTAAAAACGCCAATTACCCAAAAAATTAAATATGCAATCTTAGCATACAATCATACGATCCACTCTGTAACCAAACACAAGCCCATTGACATAATCACAGGACACATAAGTCCCAATGACCCATTCGATCTTAAGTTAGATCAACTCCTAATTACAGATTACGTCAACGAGCACAAAAATAAAACAAAACTCTTGTATTCCAACATAAATGAACGTCTTATGGATACAAAAAATAAAATAATTGGCAAAATCAATGAAAATCGTGATAAGCCAACATTATTTAGACCAGAACAGAAAATATATGTAAAGAAACATACACGCCAAAACTTAGGAGACAAACTTCGACCAGCCACACAAATAGAGACCGTTGACCTCACACGGAAAACAATAACAACGGACACTCTAGGCAAAGTGCATATGGACAATATTAAACGTCCTCTAAGAAACAAATTAGTTTCGATACTTAAGTTAATTTTAATGAATAGGTAATAAGAATAATAATATTGGTACTAATAAATATGAATATGATAACCTCACGCTTACGCTTACTAATCTTTATTTCAGCTTTATAACCCACGCATTAGGAAACCAAGAGCAAATCTCCATAAGAAAATTGGACGATAATCCTGGAATTATCCCAGTGAAACTTGGAAATGCAAAAATTAGAGACTACACCTACACATTGATACACTACTATGACCTAAATCCCATACTTATCGAAATTAACAAACTACACTCTAAATCCAATAATATCACTAACATGCTTAATGGACACAAAGAGTATTCTGAAGATATTAGTAATTATATCAAATTAATTCAACTAATACAAATTAGAGTAGATAACAAAATTAAAGAAATAATTCCTCAGCCACAAAGAACAAAAAGAGGCTTGATTAACGGCCTAGGGTCAATTTTCAAATGCGTAACCGGAAACCTCGACGCTGACGATGGCGAACGTTATGAAAATCTTATAAGGGAATTGCAAGGAAATCAAAAGAATTTGCAAGCAAATATTTTGAAACAAAATTCACTTTCTTTAACTGTTATTGAAAAATTCAATACGACGATAAAACAAATAAATTATAATGAGAAACTCTTAGAATCAAAAATCAATCAAATCGCACACATAGTAGAGAAATCTGCTTATAGAGAAAATTCTCTTTATATTAAGGACATAATTAATCAAATTATTAATGTCTATGAAATAATAGATTCAATATTACAAGATGTCGAAAACTCTTTAACTTTTTCCAAGTTAAAAATTATGCATCCTAGCATAATGAGAACTGAACATCTCTGTACAGAACTTATCAAATTACAAAAACAACTAAGTAATGAACAAATGCCTTTAGCAGTTAATGTTGAGAACATTCTTTTGTATGAAAAAATCATCAAATTAGAATCATTTATTCTTAACAATAAAATAACTTATTTGGTCCATATACCTATAATGTATCCTGAATCTTTCGATTATTTCCACCTATATTCAATACCAATCAAAAGTCAGAGTCAGTTTAAGGTAGTCCTTCCACAAAATAAATATCTTCTAAAAAACGGATTGCACTACGCACATTATGGCCAAGAATGCCAGGAAATCCTTCCTGAATTCCACATATGCGAAAAAGAAGAACTCCACGAACTTCAAGACAGCAGTCCATGTGAAGTAAAGCTACTGAACTCTGAAAAAGACACTTCTACTTGCAAGCCAACTGAAGTCAAAATCACACAACCAATAATCAATCGATTGGACAAATCCAATCAATGGGTATTTGTACTTCCGGCTAAAGTACCTATAAAACTCAAGTGCTTTGGACAAGAAGAAATCAGAAAAGTTATTGGAACCCTTCTAGTTCGTATACCAACCAGTTGCCAAATAACTATCTCTTCGAGACTGATTATCAACGAAAAGAAGCCTCTGAAATCAGATGCACAACCTATACTATTTCCTGACCTTCCAAATGTATCTGAATTAATGCATTCCCTGAATTTAGGTACACACTTGAAAACCATAAAACTGGACAATCTCCACCAACTAGCTAATGAGATTGTAGAAAACCGTTTGACGTTTAGTGAAATCAGAAGACTACCAAGTTTGGGAACCATTCTGATATATGCTATGATCCTTGCTGGGTGTGCTGTTCTTGGCTATAAGAAACTAGCACCGAAGTTGAAGAAACGAAGAGGGGACAACCACCCCGAAGAAGAAGCCCGACCAATCCAACTTCCTCGCTTAGCATGAAGTTGTATCTCAAGAAGGGAGGAGTAATGTCAGCTCTATTTGCTGACCATTCATATAAACTGCTTAATTCGCTTTTCTTTATTATAAATATCGCTGCCCGCCTAGAATGGTCAGTCAGTTGAATTGTAATTATATTTCTTATTTGAAACTTTGTAACGCGAACGCGAAAGTATTTCTCTATTGTAATTTAGTGAATAAATTGTTTTTTTAAAAACTTGTTATCGGCCTACGTATTGATAACTCACTGTATTTTTTTATAGTGGATCCAACATGCAAACACTTGAACAAACTGTAAATGTTGACTTGTGTAGATATTCTGAATGGTTATTGCATAACAAACTAAAACTTAATGCAGAAAAAACTATATATTTAGTATTCCAACAAAAAAATACAGAACATTATAAATTTGAAATAAATATCAATAATATGCAGATATCTCAAGTTCACTCAACCAAATATCTAGGTCTTATAGTTGATGATAAACTTAATTGGGGAAATCATATTGACAGTTTGGTTAAAAAAATCATCCCCATGTTGGGAGCATTGTATAGATGTACAAAATATTTAAATACCAGAAATCGCTGCTCAATTTACTATGCATACATTCTGTCAAACTTGAGATACCTTATAAATGTTTGGGGTACATGTGGTGTGACTTCTTTCAACAGAGTACAGGTACTACAAAATAGAGCGGTTAAGGTCCTGTTTCAAATGCCTTATCGTACCTCCTCAGAGTTATTGTACCCACATCTTTCGTTACAGCCAATAAGATATGTGTTAGAGTTAGAACAATGCAAACACATTTATAAGATTTTATTTTGCAATCTCAAAAGTAATTCTAGTCTAAAAACAAACAGTGAACTGTATGAGTACAAAACAAGAGGAAATCGTAATTTACATGTCAGTAGCATAAGAACAAATAAAGCACTTTATAATCCATTGACCAGAGCAGTACTTATGTATAACCAGGTACCGATTCATGTCAGAGAAGCTTCAACATTTGAAATATTTTTGAACAGACTCGAGGAGTTTTTAAACACAAAAATGTATTTCTGAAAAAAATAAATAATAGTAATGATGAATAAATTGAAAAAAAAAATAAATAAATAAATGAAAATGATAATAATAAAAAAAAAAAAAAAACAAAAAAAAACAAAACAAAAATTAAAAAAAAATTCTAAATTAGATTAGTTTGAAGCCAAAATAAACGTACAAATAAATGTGATTGTTGCGAATGTTTTTATTTACATAAGTGTTTTTTTACTGTATAACTTTGGTAATTTTAAGGTTTTATTAGTCTGAATATTGTGTAGTCTGAATCAAATTATATCTTGCTCCGTTACCAGCGCAGCGTTTAGCTGTTTAGGAGCGAATAACAAAGTACATAGCTTAACTTGTGCCTTAGATTATATGAAAAAAACAAAAATTGTAATTTGTTATTTAATAAATAAAAAAAAAAAAAAAAATTCCATATTCCCATTGTCAGTTTTTCTTCTCTACAAGATGGCGGTATTAAATTTGAAATCCAACGTTTTGTTCCTCTGGAATCATAATCAATTTATTTTTTTTAAATAAGGGCCTGCTTTTTTTAATGTGTTATTAAATAATTATATAAAAAAAATCGCAAATAAAAAATCAAGGTCTGTATTTAAAAAAAGGAAGTTCAGGATGGCCGCCTGAAGACGAAACGTCGAATTTTAAATTTAGCAGCACCATCTTCTAAAGGGGAAAAAGTGACAATGATGAAGTGATATTTATTTTAAAATTACTCTTCAAATAAGCCTATTAGGAAAAAATAAAAACGATTTTACAAAATTTCGGTTTTTTCCCAATATCTCCGGAAGTATTCGCAATCTTTCTAGTTTCCAAACGGCATTCTATTGGTCATAAAATTGCGCAGCTTTGCCATAATCTCTTACGGTTACCGAGATCCCAATGATGAGGCTCGAATTTGGGCCACCCTATACACCAAAATTCTAAGGTGGTTTCCCCCTCAAAGCTTCTGAACCTTTTTTTTCTTTTTTGAAGTTATAATAAAAATTATATACAGACAGGGTGCCAACTAATTCATAGAGACAGTATTGTTATCTTTGGATTTTAATGCAGTTCCGTGGCCGAAAATTTCTGTTTCTTACCTTTATAATCAGGAAAATACATTCTCAAATGTCGATTGGAATAAAGTATCTTTTCCCTGAAGAGATCAAATTTGTTTAGAAACAACACAAAAGAAGCGTCCCGGAAAAACGGATTGTTAACGATTTGTCCAAACAAATTCAAGCTTTCTTCCATCCTATTGACATTAGGATCTTCCTGAAATAAAACAAAATCAATGATAACCTTGAATGAAATCAATTATTAAACTTACAATAAGTGTCATGTCATATCCGCTCAAAGAAATCACAAACAAGACAGCCTTGACGTCATCAAAACAATAAATCCACTTTCTTCTTTGAGATCTTTGCCCTCCAACATCGTACATGTTGATGATCATGTCTTGGATACGAAATTGAGTTTCAATGATGCCCTGAGTGCGCACTCTGGCTCGAAGAACGTCTGTGGGATTTGGCACATATTTTGGATCGCACAGTCGTTCCATGTTTTCAAATAAACTATGGAAGAGTTTGGAAATAAATCAACAGTTTTTGTTAAAATAGCACACGCAGATATTCAGATAAATCGTCAAATAATACAACTTACTATAAAGCAGAATCATTAAGTTCGTACTCATAACCTCTGGCAACAGCCAATCTGACTCCACGATCCGACCAAAGGGCTTGAAGCGAAGCAGAAACATCCGGTAGAACCATAAAACTCATATCGAAGCAGCTTTCGGCTGCCAGAACGTTTCTGGCATGGACTTTGTTCCTTAAATGTTCCAAATTGATCCGGAGCAATCCCATTCCGGCCAAAACGTATTTCATGGACGAGAGGAGATTGTCCAAGACGGTCGGTCGGAAACTGTTGAGTTCGGTACGAGTGAAACCGTCGGCGTGGATTATTTTCATTTGTTTGACCAGGGTGCTTTTGCCACTCTCGCCGGCACCTGGAAAGAACGAATTTTTGAGTTTTGTACACTTAAAAAATGAGGTTTTTGCAAGAAGTTTGAATATTCTTTTTCCTAGATTTTTCAAAATAGTTTCTGATCTTTTTCTCATTTTTTAACAATAATTACATATTGTTCTTTTGAATAAATATTCATTTAACTCGCTTGGTATATGAATAACTATTATTTCTTATATTTCTTAAATTTGGACTCTTCCAATTGATAGAGCCAGTTCAAATTCGTCTAAAACAACTCTAATATTGTAGGATTGGTAATTCTGTATTACCTAGCCGCATTCCAACTCCTATTTGCCTTTCAGATATTATTGGCATTTTCAACAAGTTTTTAACCTAGAAAGCTTTAAATTTGACAACAAAATGATTGGTTGCCCTCCAGCGTAACGTCATACTGAAATGGTCAATAATAATGACATTGTATGTCAAATTACAGACAGTTTTAAGTAGGGATGTACCGGAATTCCGGCGGTACCACTAAATCCGGCCGATCCAGCCTATATCCTCGCAACAGCGATCCGGCCGGAATTTTTGAAAATTTTGAAATAGGTTAAATAATAAATTTATAAGCGGAAAGCAAGAAGAATACTCAGTCAATCTTTATTAAAATTAAAGTTGTAAACCATAACAATATTTTTTTTTAAACATAAACACTCGCATAAACATTAAATTCAGGTATGGATTTCAAAAAACTTCCATACTTTTGACATTTTTAACTTGAACCGAATTTTCGCGACGAACTAATTCCATGATTCCATGATTTCCATGAGCTCAAACGCTTTCGCGAGAAACTCATGACGTCATATTAAACGTAGCTCGCCGGAAGCATGGATGCAAATTCAGCGGTCAAACTCATGACGTCACAATTGAACTATTGATGAACAACATTCGCGAAAATTCGGTTTTAGTTGGATACTCGGTGGGATACACAGAAACACAAAACAACTGTAATAACACTGGACTGAAAATCGTTTATGTTTTACGTGCACAAGCGTTTGAGCCAGATGTCAAAAAACTCGGGGATTCCCCAATTTGCTTGAAGGAAGGCAGCCAAACTTTAGGCGGTTTCTTTTTTTCCATCGAGCTATTCTCCATTATGAGTAAGTCACCTTGATTTCCTATGTACTAGAAAGAGATAGTCTGCTCATCTGTAGGTTCGCCGGTAAAAAAAGAATGTGCCATTTCAAATTATTATTAAATTGCAGAAAACTATCGATCCGGCCGGAATTCCGGCGGTCCGGTCCGGCTAACAGCCGGAATTCACGTTCCGGCCGGATCGGCCAAATACCCGATCCGGTACATCCCTAGTTTTAAGTGTGTTTTACATAATTTCATAAGCGTCGTGGTGTTAAAATTCTTTGGCCTATCTGGCCAATCAAATTTGACACATTTTTCAATGTATTTTTCAATAGTGCAATATAAACGATACCTAACTATTTTGCATACTTGCAAAATCTATTGACATTTTTTCAAATTCAGCATTGTCAAATATGTGTCAAATTTATTTCATATTAAAATGCTCAAAATAATTTCACAAGAGAAAATAAGGTTAATAATAAAATGTTACGATTATTTCGAGAAAAGCAAAACAGCTGCTGAATTCTATTTTTCGAGTCGTGTCGAAATTCGTATCGAATTGTCAAAATAGCGATTCTATTTTTCGATTTTACGATACGTAAAGTTTGTTTTTTATTTAAAGATAATTCCCCAAGTCAAAAATTTAGTAACTATGTTGGCAACACAAGCCTTTTCTTATACATAAAAAATTTGAAAGCATTGACAATTTTACATTGTATTGCCAACATAATGTCATTTTGACTTTTATCTTTAAAAAAAAAAAACAGACTTTATTACACGGTACGTCCGCCCAGACAATTCGACTCGACAGTTATTTTCAGATATATTTGGGGTAGATAGTTTGATTGTAGATGTAAAGCCATTTCTCACACCCAGCAAACAATGTTTTTATTGGACCAAACCCGAAAAAAAGTTACCGCATAAACATATTTATACTGTTAAACTTACTTTTATGGTTACGTTGGATTTATTTTATTTCAAATAAATTAAGTAATTTTACTAACAATTTTTTTTAAAAATATTTTGGAATTGAATCTACTCAAATATTTCACACATTCTGGTAACTCGGCTTTCTGTTTCATTACTCTGTTTTTAATACTTTACCAGAAATTCGAGCAATTGGACTGTATCAAAATAAAAATTTGGGTTTCAATCAAAATAATTAATCAAAGAAATTATCTGTAAATTGAGATACAATTTTATAAAGGCTGGAGTGTTGAAACTACACCAATGAACACGCGATTCTAATATAGTTATTTTCCTAACAAGTGCGCAAAGTGTTACTTTTCCGCACGCAAACACAGTTATACGAACGACGCGAAGCGGAGTTTGGATAAGTGTTTGCGTGCGGAAAAGACACTTTGCGCACGTGTTAGGAACTAAATTTTTCCTACGAGCTTCATATCAGGTAGGTAACAACAAAAATTTAGAAAAAAAAATTATTTGTTCAACTATTTTTAATTAACTTGAAGCGAACCTATGCAGTTATCAAAAAATTACATAACAAAAAAAAAATAACAGAAAATCATCGTCAGAGCCCTTTTTTTAAAACGTTTAAATTTGATGAGAAAGTTTGTAGATTCTTGCATATCAATAGAGAACAAATCTGACAATGTGTCAAAGTTAATTAAATTTGGTGTTTGTATAGATGTTGGCTGATATAGAAACAGAGGAAAAATTTGTCATCATTTGTCAACGTCGACAGGTGCCCTTATTGTTGCTTGACAATTATTTTCACTTTTCGGCACTCAGTGCGGATAAGGCCTGTATCCGCACTGAGTGCGGAAAAGTGTAACTTTGAGAACCGAAATGCGTGCGGAAAAGTACTACTTTGCGCACGCTCGTAGGAAAAATTATTTGCTCAAGAAAAATACTAAAGTGTGTTTTTTTTTAAAGATAAAAGTCAAAATGACATTATGTTGGCAATACAAGGTAAAATTGTCAAGCTTTCAAATTTTTTATGTAAAAAAGGCTTGTGTTGCCAACATAGTTACTAAATTTTTGACTTGGGGAATTATCTTTAAAAAAAAACACACTTTACTTTTACTTTTTTCTTCCAAAAATCTGACATTTTCCATTTTTCTCACGAACCAGCTACTGGTTTCGGCAATCAAAGGTTGTCTAAGGAAGAGGCTACACACTGAGATTTTAGTCGAGCAAATTATTTCACATTTTAATTAGCAAAGACTAAACCTATTCCCCAGCCTTTAAAGAGGTCTTTCAACCTATAATCATTAACATTTTCTAAACTACATAAGGACTACTAACTACTAAATATAACAAATATCTTAACTTATACATTGTCAACATATGAACAAAAAAAACAAAAATATCAACACCCTGAAATTAAAAAAAAAACCCCTGCGTTTTTATTCTCATCAAATTTTACTGATGGATCCACCATTCTATGTCAGTCATTGTCATTTTCCATTCACTAAACAAAAATAGCTAACTCATCGGTGAAGTCACCAATTAGAATAGAAACGAGGGGATACTTTATCATCAAAAGTCATTAGTATACGAGGGTCAACCTGCCAAATTTCCAAGGATGATGCGATGCCAATAAAATCTGATGCCTGTATACATATAGTGAGTTCATAAAGTCCCGTATAAATTCATTATTTTGAAAATGGTAGAATTTTGGAAAAATCGCTCAGACACGTCAATTTTGTTTTTTTGTTTGAAATTTTTCGATATATTTTTTATTATACAGGGTGTCTCAAAAATAGCTTCGCTGGTATCAACTTGATTTTTTTAAATGGTACCCCCTGTATATTATGACATTTATGGATTCTGTGGAAAATTCTAGACATTTTTCATGCATCATGTCATATACCTATCTTCAACTATTTCGGAAATATAAACAGTTGAAAATTGACTTTTTTGCAACATTGACAGGCTATAAAACCTAAACGGTTAATTTTAGAGGAATACCGATTTGATTTTAATTCCTATCTTAGATTTTCATAAACCATTATTTGACACTAACGGAGATTAAATTTAACCGGAATTTTTAATCATGGATTAACTTCAAAGTTGGTGTCAAATGATAGTTTATCCTCGAGTTTATCAAATATTATTTTATGAAAAACTAAGACAAAAACGTATCATCGATTTTTTTGTAAAACCAACCGTTCAGATTTCACAGTCTGTCAAAGATGCAAAAAGTCAATTTTCAACTGTTATTATTTCCGAAACAGTTGAAGATAATGTATATGAAATTGTAGATGAAATATGTCTAGAATTTTCCGCAAAATCCAGAAATGTCATAATATACAGGGGGTACGATTTGAAAAAATAAAGTTGATACCAGCAAAACTATTTTTGAGACACCCTGTATGATAAAAAATATATCGAAAAATTTCAAACAAAAAAACAAAATTGACGTGTTCGAAAGATTTTTCAAAAATTCTACCGTTTTCAAAATAAGGAATTTATGCGGGACTTTATTAACTCACTGTATATTCACCTAGTTCTTGATAGTACCTATATGCTTTTCAGATATTATTGGCGTAGCATTATCCATGGAAATTTGACAGGTTGACTCTCGTATAATAATGACATTTAATGACAAAGTATTTTTTAAATGTCAGGGTTATAAAACAGAAAGCCGAGTTGCCAGAATGTTTAAAATATCTGAGTAGATTCAATTCCAAAATATTTTTCCAAATTAATTTTAAAAAAAAATGGGTACCTACTTTATTTTATTTACTTCTATACATCTATATTTAAACTATACCTACCCCAAATGTATCTGGTAGTTGAGCTTCAATTATTATTCCCTGAGGAACCTCTCTCTGGTTTGCTATTCTGGAAATAGCCGTAACATTTTATTATTTCCTATTTCCTTTATTTTCTCTTGAGAAATTATTTTGGGCATCTTGAATATGAAATAAATTTGACAATGTCGAATTTCGAAAAATGTCAATGGATTTTGCAGGTATGCAGAATAGTAAGGTACCGTTTATATATTGCACTATTAAAAAATATATTGACAAATCGTCGTTAATTTCACTAATGGGCGTATATTGAATTTCTTAAATTTCACAAGCGTATATGGTATACGATACGCCTTTAAGAAATATGCATATTTCTTGTTTCAAAACATACGTCATAAGAAATTGGATGTTTTGCGACATAAATTCCTTGAAAACGAAAAATCGTCTATTTCTCATATATGTCCCTTTGTTAAATTAACGACGAAATGTGTCAAATTTGATTGGCCAAATAGGCCAGAGAATTTTAATACTGCAACACTTACGAAATTATATGAAACACACTTGAAACTGTCTGGAATTTGACAAATACTGTCATTATTATACGAGGCCACGAGGGTCAACCTGCCAAATTTCCATGGATATTGCTACGCCAATATCTGAAAGGCAAACACATACACAGTGTGTAAAAAGTCCCGGAACAGTCAATTATTTTGGAAATGGTGCACAATATAGAAAAACTTCCTGTATAAAAGTTGAAGGTCTTAATAAAATCTATTGAAATAGGATTTTTGTATTTATACAGGGTGGCCCAAAAAGCTGTGCTACACAAAACTTCTTTTTTTTTTAAATGGAATGATCCTTTTTTAATTACATTTTCTAATTCCTCTAGAGATTCTAAACAACAATTATGAAACAATATGTCATCTGGCTAAACCCATTAGTTTCAGAAATAATTTGAGTTGAAGGACATAAATACGATAAGTAGGTACGATATTACCTACATTTTGCATTGTTTCGAATCGCTTCAAAATTCTGGTACCTACCAGCTTGTAAAAATGCAAAATGTAGGTAATATCCACTAATATCGTACTTATCGTATATCCTTCAACTCAAATTATTTCTGAAACTTATGGTTTTAGCCATATGACATATTTCATAATTGTTGTTGTTGTTTAGAATCTCTAGAGGAATTAGAAAATGTAATTAAAAAAGGGTCATTCCATTAAAAAAAATGAAGTTTTGTGTATAGCACAACTTTTTGAGTCACCCCGTATAATTATTTTCAATAGTAATATAAGTAGTGCAATGGAAATTATTGATAATTTTTGGGAAATTTGCCCGAATGCATTTTTAGTTGAAAAAGAGCACGACTGCACGTAGTGCACGAGTACCTTTTTCAGTTAAAAACGCATGAGTGCAAATTTGTCGAAAATTATAAATATATTTCCATTGCACGAGTTGTATTTAATGAGAGAATTTCATAAATCAAAAATTTAAATTTTTTGTCAAAAAATGTCAAAACACCAGTTTTCGCACCAGTTAGTATGCAATTATCTGATAATTTGCACTAGTGCAAATTATCGCGTAATTACAATCTGATTGGTTCAAATTAACAATCAAAACATGTCAATTTATTGTTGGAATACGAGTTTTGACAGATGTATGAAATTCTCGAAATAATTGTCTGTTCCGGGACTTTTTACACACTGTGTATGTATAGGAACGTAAAGTATAGTAGGTAAATAAAAATTCGAGTTTAA
Organism: Ceutorhynchus assimilis; assembly: GCA_917834065.1. Lineage (NCBI taxonomy): Eukaryota > Metazoa > Arthropoda > Insecta > Coleoptera > Curculionidae > Ceutorhynchus > Ceutorhynchus assimilis. The sequence goes on along the minus strand of OU892285.1, from coordinate 217,638 downwards.
GAATATGAAAACATTTATATTAACTTCTGGAATGACGGGTTTTCTCATAGTAACTCCAGAAGTTAACATTTAGTTATCTGTCAAAATAGTTTCATAATACTCGCCCTAGAAAACCTGATATTTGTTATACACAAATAAAAATAAATAAAATAATGATTGACAATTGACGTAATATAGACTGTTTTGGTCGAAATCCATGTGATTTCCTTCTAAATAAACTACTCAACCGTTAAACTTAATATAAAATAATAAAACTTTAAAATAAAAAAAGAAGGCCATACAAGTAATATTGATATATATCATGATATTTATAGCATATATATCATGATATTTATCAAGATATATATCAGGATATTTATCGCTGATATATGTATATCCTGCCAACCCTGCAAAATAAACTGTAATTAACTCAAAAATATTCCAAATAATCTCAAGACAAAAAAACAAACGTCAAATTTTCCTTAGTCGCCATATTGAAAAATCACCTGGTTTGGAGAGCCCAATTTCAGAATAGAACAAAAATTATTAGAAGTTGGCATAAATTTCTGTGTAAGAAATGTAAGAATAGCCTTTTATAAACCACAACAAAATGTCCAGGGGAGAATAATGAACAATACTTAACAAAATGGTTTTTTACCTAATTCGGAAAGTGATACTTTACTGCACGCAATGACAGTTAAGGGCGGAAAGGCACTTTTTGCATTTGTTAGGCACAAAATTTTACCTTTAAACATCTAGGTAAATTTCCAAAAAAAAGCAATATTGAAATTTCTGATAGAGAATTACTTAAGGGATATTTGCAAGGATATTATACAGGGTGACAATTTGAAAAGTAGCAACTGGAATATCTCTTAGACAAAAAATACTATCAGGAAGATCTCAAATACGTTTCGGGGGATTGGAGGGGGAACCAAAATGAGGTACTTTTTGAGTCACCCCGCCTCACCCCTTAAGGGGTAGCTACCCCAACTTTTTTTTTTCAAATACGAAACTACCTTGTGTTGCACATCGTTTGATAGCTCCTTGCTATGACTTTACAGTCATATAGCAAAATCTTGAATCGGACGCTTAGTTTTTGACATATCGGTGTTTAAAAATGATCATATTTTGAAAACTAGTAATTTTGACTATCTCTTAGAGAAAAGAATTCTGTCATAAAAGTGTCAAATACACATCGGGGCAACCAAATGTGTTTATTGCCTTACCCCCACTCCCTTATCTTAGCTGCTAGCCGCTCCTAATAATTTTTCTAAAATAAGAACCTACCCCGTGTGATAGCTCCTTTAAAAGGTTATTTATTCATCTTTAGAGATGTGCGGAAGCAGATAGAATTACGATAAACACATTATTTGGTTTCGCTGATGTGTATTCGAAACTTTATTGATAGAATTTTTTTGTCTATGAGATAGTCAAAATTACTAATTTCCAAAAATGCTCACTTTCAAACACCAATATCTCAAAAACTAATCGTCCGATTTAAAATTTTGCTATATGACTGTAAAGGGATAGCAACGAGGTATCAAACGATGTGCAACACAAGGTAGGTTCGTATTTGGAAAAAAAAAGTTGGGGTAGCTACCCCCTAAGGGGTGAGGCGGGGTGACTCAAAAAATGACTCAATTTGGTTCCCCTTCCAATACCCCGATACATATTTGAGATCTTCCTGATAATATTTTTTGTCTAAGAGATATTCCTGATTGCTACTTTTCAAATTGTCACCCTGTATATAAATTTGCTAAGAATAAAAGTAACACAAATTCCTTGCCGAATAGTATGAGTTTTGGTGACTGTTATGTTATCAACATCCTGATATTCAGTCTGATCTCAGTTTGGGTTGCTTGGACATTGAGATGATGGATGTGTTTCATGCTATTGAAAGTTAAAAAAAAACCTTAGGGAAAGATCCGGATGGTATACCTACCATGAGATTTTATATTTAACTGTCAATTTATTCTTGCACAAATCTTGCATAAAATTTATTCTAAATCATTGGGCTCGGGAATCTTTCCTAAAAAATGGAAAACAAGTTTTGTTACACAAATTTTTAAGAGTGGGGCAAGAAGTGAAGTTAAAAACTATCGTGCAATTTCAAAGATATGTTTGCTCAGTAAGATAGTTGAACAGATTGTAACTAATAAAATTACTCCTCTGCTAGAACCACACATTAAGTCAGCATGGTTTTTTTAGTGGAAGATCCACTATAAGTAACTTGCTGGAGTATACTGAATACTTATCAAGCAAGGGCCTTGGAAGGTCTCAGTCAGGTTGATGCAATCTACACAGATTTCTTCAAGGCCTTTGATAAGGTTGATCATAAAATTAATTTGAGCAAGTTGTCACTGTATGGACTATTTGGATCTTTTCTTAATTGGTTAGAAAGTTATGTATCTGAAAGATTTCAAATTGTATCTATTAATAATTGTCTGTCTTTTTCCATAAAGGCTGGTTCAGGGGTGCCTCAAGGTGGACATCTATCGCCATTATTATTCAATCTTTTTATCAATGATTTGTGTCAATGCATAGAAAATGCCACTTTTTTACTTTTTGCTGATGATTTGAAATTATTTTCAATAGTTAATGAGATAACAGACTGTCATGGAGTTCAACAAGATCTTGAGCGTTTTAATTTGTGGTGCTCAAATAATTGTTTATCCCTCGGTTTATCCTTAAACACAGGCAAGTGTAATGTTATGAGATTTTTAAGGGTGCAGAATCCAATAATATTTGATTACTCTATTAACAATATAATTATTAATAGCGTTGACAGAATCAAGAATCTTGGTGTATTTTTTGACCATAAAATTGACTTTAGTATTCATATTGGAAACAGCTACAATAAATGTTTAAGATTAATAGGGTTACACTTTGGAGGAAGTTAACAACATTTATTGTTTCAAATTATTGTACTGTCCCTAATTCGTTCTATTGTTGAATATGCCAGTCCTGTTTGGATAGGGTTGCCAGGTTTGAAAATTGAATTCGCAGGACATGTGTTGAGAAAATGCAGGACAGTAATGAAAAAATCAGGACTTTTATTTTCCTAAAATAATATTTATAATACCTACTCAAAAGTAGTATCGGAAAGAGTTTCTCACTACCGTGATTTGAAGCATCTGTCGAAATTCCAAAAAATGTATTATTGATACGCAACGCAGCTCTTCCAATGTAGACTCTATCGAAAAGGGGCCTAGAACATTGAAGGCTATTGAACTAGCCTTTGTCCGACCCAACTGCATTTTGCTGATAATCTTGGAGTTCGCATAAAGTAAAGAATGCAACATGCAACTGCACAGCGCAGTCTAACGAATTGTATGATTAAGCATGCTATTTCATGCTTTTTATGTTCAGCTCCCAAAGCGTGTCGCTTTATCTCTCCAAGGCCTCCATAAGCAAATGAAAACGATTTTTTACACAGCTTACAATACGCTTTTGACAAACTATCATCTTCTTTAAGCCAGGAAAACTGATTCGAGTTTCCCACTCTTTTCTATATTTACTTAGTTTTTAAAGTTTTTTCGGTGGGGTTCTAGAACTTTCTGTTCCGATTCCAAACTATCCATGGCTACTTATCCTTTCTTTAATATATAAATTTTAAAAAATGGTGCATTTTCGCGCCTCTCACGTTAAATTATTAAATAGCTCAGCCTAAATAAAAGTAAACAAATTTTTCATATTCTAAGAGTAAGGATTTTATGAAATGCAGGACATTTGGTGTTCTGCGGACAACTCCGGGAGGACGCAGGACACAAGACCCTGAATCCAGGACATCCTGCGAAATCCAGGACGCCTGGCAACCCTATGTCTGGAATTCACATTATCTCAAATACAGGGAAATTCTAGAAAAAATACAGAGAAGATTTTTACGAATTAATTACAAACTTAAAATACTGAAACAAGATATTAATTATGTCTCCTTGCACAATTTATTAAATTTGGACTCCTTTTAGAGAATAGAAGATTTATGTTGGACGTTAGATTTCTGTTTAAACTCATGAATAACAATGTGGATAGTCCAAGATTATGGGAATTGGTTTCTTTAGAAGTTCCTCAAAGGACAAGAAGAAATTTTTCATTGTTCCATATTGATTTTCATAGAACTAATTATGGAATGAACTCGCCTTTGAACAGAATGGCTAGTTCAATAAAGTACAAAGGTGTAGAAGGGACATTTATTAAATTTTTAGTGGAAATGTGAAAATCAAGTGCAAAACTGTAAGTACTATAACCATAAAGACAATTTTTGCCTAACGTCTCGACCTCGTACTGTGAAATATTTATGGTGCCAATCATAAAAAATCTATGTTTATTTATTTATTTACTTCTGATAACGGTCCAGTATTGAAAGCAAATTATCGTGATTATTTGTTTATTTATGTTAAAATTGGATGTCATTAATTATTGAAAACACAGAGATTTAAGGCATCTTTTGGACTCCCAAAAATGTCTCAAAAAATTGCGGCTAGTGGAATATGCAAAAAATGCTCACTGAATTGCACCTTCAAGGTTTCAACTGAGAAGAGAGATGGCAGTGAGGAGCTTTTTGGGTATCCTTGCGATGGTTGCAAGATGGTTTTGTGCAGAAGATGTGAAAAATGGAATACAACAGAAGTAAGATTTATACAGACAATATCCAGAAAAATACCATTTTTTTGCATTGACTGCCTAAAAGAAAAATCAGGGACACTAGTTAAGCAAGTACAAAAATTACACCTTGATAACAGCCATTTAAGAATTGAGATGGAAAAGATGGAAGAAGTTATAAATCAACAACGAGAAGAAATTAGTGAAATAATTGAGAAAAATGAACTTCTTATCCAGGAGAAAAGTGACATGGAGAAATATATGGAAAGGAGTAGAAGAACCACTATGGATTTTGAGGATGAATTCCTTGCAACAGAAGAGTGTCTCAAAAAAAAGATTGACAAGCAGAAAGTCGAATTGCATAATATAAATGAAGAAAACCTAAATTTGGGTAAAGAAATTGACGATCTACTAACCAGTAATCAAGAGATCAAGGAGAAAAACAGAAAGCTAGAGATGGACCTTGAAAACTTAGTGTCGCTTAAAGACGAAATGTTGACCTCAATCAGAACTTTAACTGAGGACAATGAAACTTGTATGAATGACTACAAAAAAGCGCAAAAAGAGATCTTCTTGATGAGGACTAGCAACTATCAAAGAAAGACTGTCAATAATGCTGAAACTGTTAGTAATGCCAGTACTCAGTATGATCCTACAATGATGGGAGTAGAAAAAATCTGTAAGCAAGTCAAATCCAAGTGTGTCGAATCTCTGCCTGTTATATTAGAGAATAATGAAGGTCATTGCTGTAAAAGAAGAGTTCTAGTGTTGGGAGACGAAAGTGGAAGGGGCTGTGCGTCGAAGTTACGCATTTTGCTTAATGACTCTGAAGAAGCGGTTTCGGGAATAATTAAATCGTACGCCCCTCTACATGAAGTTGCAAAAAATATTTTCAGCAGTACTTTTGACTATTCTAAGAATGACGTTGTTATTGTTTGCCTAAATGTAAAGAAATCTATGATAGATTATTCGGTCCTAAAGCAAATTTTTGGTATTGGTGAATATACAAATTTGATTGTCTGTTTTAAATATATTCATAACTTTTTGTTCAAAAATGTTAGTGACGTACTGTCAGAATTTATGCGTAGGAACTATAATGCTTCCATTAGGGTGATAGACAATTTTAGAATGCGAAACAAATTCCGACATAATATTCCTAGTCTTAGTAAGCTTTTATCTTTGTACATAAAAAGTAAACCTTTGCAATCTAATGCTATTGTGCCACTAGCTGACAAGAATGATGTAAGCGAAACATTAAATGTGGATTCTGGGTGTGAAAACATAAACATTATTAGTGACCTAAAAATTTCAGAGTCTAATATATCCACCCTAGCAGGAAACAGTGAGATTTCTTTTTTAGAAAATGTACCCACCACTCTGACTGTATCTCCATAGTGGCACTGAATATTCAATCTGTTAGAAATAAACTAAACGAACTTGATATATTTTTAGACAGTCTACAATACCCAAGCATAATATTGTTATGTGAACATTGGCTGAAGCCTCAAGAACCTTTTAATTTAACAAGGTATACTGTTTTAAGTAAATATTGCCGAATAACTTCGATACATGGAGGAACAGCTATTCTACTAAACAATGATTTTATGGAATCTTTTCGTTTTTCTGACATTAATAAATTTGACCATTTGCTTGAAGAAAGAGTCTTTGAGGTTTCAGTCGTATTTTGTAGGCAAGTTAATTTGTATGTTCTATGTTTGTATAGATCTCCCATAGGGAATGTAGAGGATTTTTTATTCAAGCTTGAGACCATTCTAAGCCAATTGAGCTGTAATTCATTAATAGTGCTGGGTGGTGATTTCAATATAAATTTCTTGGCTGCTGATAGGAACACCCAAAGGTTGGTTAATTTATTGGGTTCATTTAATTTGCATGTCATGGTGGATACTCCCACCAGAATAACCCCTAACTCTTCCACTACTATTGATAACATATGCACAAATTTTGAAAGAAATGATAGTAGTGTAAGTGTTGTAAATGCAGGTCTTTCAGATCATGAGGCCATTTTTTGTAGATTTAAGATCAGAACCAGAAGACGTAATGAATTGAAACGAAAGGGACGGATATTCAGTGCAAGAAATTATGATAAGCTCTCTGAATTGTGTGCCTGTGATAACTGGCAAGCAGTTCTTAGTTCCAATAAACCTCTGGAAACTTTTCATGAAAAGTTATCCTCTATATTCAATAAAGCATTTCCAATAAAAAACTTGAAAATAAATAAAAAAAAGCCATGGTTAACAGAGGGCATTAGGATTTCTTCAAAAAATATGCGTTCACTGCATTACATCCGTAAGTTTTATATCAGTAATATTTGTTTCATGACATATTATAAAAATTATAGGGCTATATATCGTAGGTTGGTGAACGCAGCTAAAGATAAGTACTATAGAAAACGAATAATAGAATCCAGTAACAGACAAAAAGAATCCTGGACAATTGTTAATGAGCTAATTGGCAAAAAACGGGAAAATTCAGATGTTGATACCACACTTTCACCTCAGGATTTTAATAATTTTTACTGTTCTGTTGCTAAAAATCTCTCTAGCCAAATTGGCATTGCACACGATTTTAAACATTTTTTCAAATATTCATCAACAGGCGAATCATTTTTTTTTGTGCCTACGGATGTAAACGAAGTTAAGTTTACATTTAATGAAATTAAAAATAAGAATGCTTCGGGGTGGGATGATATATCTGTCAAATTATTCAGGAAGTTACCTGACAATGTTTTAAACATATTAGTTTATGCTATCAATAATTCTTTCCAAAATGGGTTTTTTCCGAACAGTCTAAAAAGGGCCAATATAATCCCAATATTTAAAGCGGGCGATAAGCAAAATCCCTCAAACTATAGACCTATAGCCCTGTTGCCGACTCTATCAAAAATTGTAGAGAAACTAGTAAAAAAAAGAATCGTTTCATTTTTGAATGAAAAAAAGATTCTTAGTCCCGAACAATATGGATTTCGAGCTTCCAGGGGGACTTCCGATGCAATATTTGCATTCCTCGAGGAACTTTTCTTGAGACTGAATGACAATGACGTTGCCGCAGCGGTGTTCTGTGATCTCACGAAAGCTTTTGATTGTGTCAGTCACAGAATATTGCTGTGGAAACTGCAGTCCTATGGATTTAGGGGATCCTCTTATAAATGGTTTGAGAGTTATTTGCAGGATAGGACTCAAAGTGTTCGCTTTGGAGGTGATGTTTCTGGACAGAGAACATTACAGTATGGGGTGCCTCAAGGGTCTGTTCTTGGTCCAATATTGTTTTTAATTTATGTTAATGATATAACTGATCTTGGCATCTCAGGGAAATTTACATTGTTTGCGGATGATGCAACTATATTATGGCACGACACTAGTATGGGTTTCTTGAGTGACAAAATAAATAGGGACATAGTTGCTCTCAAGCAGTGGTTTGACGCTAATCAGTTAACACTGAATATATCGAAAACTAATGTCATGCATTTTAGGTGCACACTTGAACCTATCAAACTTGATGACATTTCCTTGTCGAGCACCAATGAGAATAAATTTCTAGGGCTTCTCATTGATAGCAGACTTAAATTCCAATCACACATAGAAAATCTTAGGAAAAAACTTGCTTCCAACTGCTTTGCAATGAGAGTTCTCTCTGGAGAGCTTGATTCACAGACCGTGAGAAATGTATATTTCTCACTCATAGAAAGTCACTTAAGATATGGACTGTGTTTTTGGGGTACATGTTCTGCGCAGTTGTTTGATAGTGTGTTTGTGCTGCAAAAAAGAGCCATAAGGTATTTGAGTGGAGCTAAAATGAGAGATTCATGTAAACCTTTGTTCATAAGACATAAAATTTTAACACTTCCCAGTCTATTTATTTTAGAGACAGTTTGCCTAGTTCATAAAAAATATAGAAATAGCTTGCATGCAACAGGTTTGTATAACACGAGGCAAACTTATAATATAATACTGCCAATACCATCCTCGACACAAATTAAAAATTCTATTATATACAATAGTCGGAAATTATTTAATCACTTACCTGTGGAAATAAGACAAGTGGAAAGCAACAAAATATTTAAAGGGATGGTGAAAAGGTTACTAATTGAGAGGGCTTATTATAACTGTACTGAGTTTTGGAATGATAGATTTTGACTGTATCAATTGATTGGCTCTGCCAATATCATTATTATTATTATTTTTATTTTCATGATTTGACTTTTGTAATTTGTGCTTATTGTTTTATTCCTGTAGCGCACGTATAATGTATATATATATATATATATTTTTTACCGTCATTTTAATTTAATTTGTGTGACATAATTATGTGAGTGATAGGTAGTTGACGTCCGTGACTACTTCTAAGTTTTATTTTTATTTTTTGTTTGTTTTTGCCTCAGTTTTTACAATTCTTTGTGTTGGTTTCGATTGTTGTGGATCATTTTTTGAAATTTTTATCCTTTTTATGATAGATAGATAATAGATAATTTTAATTGTTTTATTAGGTTTAAGGCCTGCTTTGTCTATGACATTATTTGTTTTTTTGACAATAAAGCTTATTTGATTTGATTTGATTTATTTGCTGGTAGTGATGCACAATTAATTCCGTGTTAATTAACTCGGAATTAATCCCCTCCTATTTAATTCCGTATTAACTAACTCGGAATCAATTTCCTCTTAGTTAATTTCGTGTTAAGTAACAGGGAATTAATCTGCTCTTATTTAATTTCGTGTTAGGTAACTGGGATTTAATTCCCTCTTATTTAATTCCGACTTATTTAATTCCGAGTTAATTAACACGGAATTAAATAAGAGCAGATTAATTCCCAGTTACTTAACACGAAATTAACTAAGAGGAAATTGATTCCGAGTTAGTTAATACGGAATTAAATAGGAGGGGATTAATTCCGAGTTAGTTAACACAGAATTAATTATGCATCTCTACCAGCAAATAAAAATTTAATAAATGTCCCTTCTACGCCTTCGTAATAAAGCAATTAGATATTGATATATTTAATGTATCTCTTAGACAGTTCAATGGAACAGTAAATGAGTTCCTAAAAAATAGAATTTGCAGTCTACTTTACAGAAGAGTGTGCATCAAAGTGCTACTTTTCACTTGCAAATTACTATGGTAAAGTGCACTTTACCACACGCTTGTAGGTATAATAAATAACTAGAAAATCGTCTCCAAAAGACTTACCCAGAAGCAAAATCTTGATAACATTATTCTGCTGCCTGGCAAACTCTCCTAATTGTCTATCAATCTCCTCGCTTCGGCGTTTGGCTTTGCCCTCTTCACGTTCCAGAGTTAGGCAGGCCCCCATCGTTGATTCGTCACGAAAAATCCATTTTCATACCAAGATATCAGCCTTCTAAATCAATTTTAGTTTTTTTTTTTTAATGGATTTTAAACTTTAAAGGGACAGCAAGGTCATTTTTTCTCTTCTTGTTATGGGGCTTCGAGATTCAAAATTCAAAAGAATGGAACTTTTCTAGGTTTCTAGGACAATCCGATAGTTTGATAGCGAAATAATATAGCACTAATTTATACAGAAATAATAATAAGAAAGTAAATAAATTAAAACGCTACACGAACTAAACTTGTAAACAATCTTTTTTTAGGTTAAGGTTTAAAGTCAACTTTTCCATTTTGCTCTGCACGTGGTGCCATCTAGTGAACATGAGCTGAACTACAAAATAGTGTCCAATAATGGCAATAATTCTGTTAATATTTTGTATTTTAATGTAGTTGAGGACTATTTATGTTTTTAAATTTAAAAAAAAAAAAATCGATATAAAGCTCGTTTTTTATATGCTGTGATGCTGTACTGTACCACGTACTGTATTCATTTTTGTATTACAGATTACTGTAAGCTTATTTTATAGCCGTTTGCACCAACTATTTTAAAATAGGTTTAACGATAATCAACGCTTAAATAAAGTAACATTTTTACATGTAAAAATGCTACTTTAAGCGTTAAATATCATAAATTCTCCCCTAAAGTGGTCGTTGCAAACAGCCATCGCCTTCGCCATATAATCCAGAATATTAATGGTCGCTGCAAATGGCCATAACTCCCATAGGGTAGAGTTTTCTGTTTTAAATTATATAGTGGCTTCATCTATCAATTTGGAATAAAAATTTTCATGCTTTGCAAACGGAGTATTAGAAAAAAAATTGAAATGTAATATTTTTAAATCTCCCTCATTTTTTCCGAAATAAAACACCCACAAATATAAATAAAAAATCATTTTATTGTACAAAAAACTTAAACTAAAACATATATCACAAAAGATGCTATACAAAATCGCTTATAAAATAAAATAAAAAAAACTCTAATTTAAATGTGTACAAGACTACTACAATGAAAGAAAATATTTCAATTTTTGAGAGAGATTTAGGGCAAAATAGGTATTGCTGAGAAGTCAAATTTCTAGATTTGATTTTGTTTCAGGAAAAGTAAAGATAAAATTCTAAATTAATTTTTTTTACTCAAAATCCATTGAAAGGAGAGAAAATTAGGTATTTGTACCTCAAACAGGAAATTGTGCATGTTTCCAAATAATTGATTTCGTTTTGAAGAAAATTCAATACATTTTTTACTCAAAATCCACTGAAAAAAGTAATTTGAAACTTTGACAAATAACAGCGAAGAGCTCGAGGCAAAATATACTAAAAACTCAAATTGTTTGTGCTTGAAATTAGAAAAGAAGGCAATTTTTTCAAATAGAGTTGATTTTTTTTTGAGGAAAATTTGTTACTTAAACTTTAAAACCTACTTACATAAATTCTAAAACAACCGTGAAATAAGTAAGTTATTATTACATATTTCAAACATGTTTTAGTACTTGGAACACTTTATTTTTACACATAAGTACCTACTTTTTTGTTTCTTAAATAATATATGGCATTTTACAATATGTACCTATTCCTATTTTAGAATTAAGTAACTACATAATATAAGTATAAAAGTAATTATGGCTGATTTAGTACCTAAGTAATAAAAAAATCATAGTACCTAGTTGAAGAAAGCAATAATGTTATAAATAATAGTACCTAAGTACCTACCTAATCATTTTCACAATAATTTATTATAACGTTTTTTTATTTACGTTACTTTACCACAAGATGACATAGGTATTCAATTCAATAACATTATGTTTATATAGCAGTACAGTAGGTACCTATAGCTGAAAGAAAAACCTTATATGGCACATACAACTTATGACATTTTTTTCCATAGTATACTATTTAAATAATACCTAAAATCAGATCAAATATAACATAATAATATTACTATAAAACTAAGGAAAAATATAAAGTAAGTAGGTATTCAATCCTAATATTTTTTTTTGTGACATGCATCAAATCCATTCCAGAACAATTTTAATTAAATTAAACAAAGTCCTATTTCAGTATGAGAAAGTCACATCCTCTCCTATGAATAAGTACAAAAATGTATTTGGATTTCGACCAATTTACATGTAAAATAAATACTTTGTATAGAATTTACATCACAGACTATTTACAATAAAAGCAAGAAGTCTACCCAGGGTTAATTTTCGCATTAAATTAAAACAATAGGAACGAGCAATTATATCTCAAAATTTGGATAAAATCGCTATCAAACATCAAACAAAACTCAATCTTGCAATATGCGACCACTCTTCTTTTTTGATGCTCAAATTATTGTCTCACTTCCGCTTCTCAAATGATGATTTCGAGAAGTTTTTCGATGAGAGTGAGCTCGGCTACTTTGCCTGGATCCGTTGTACAAGTTTCCTGGCACGATAAGACCTGGATGATGCGCTAGTGGATATCTGGAACAAAAAAGTCTAATGAAATAATATATAACTAAAAAATCTAGTCTAGAATAGGTATACATGAAATAATATAAATATTAAAGTATTCAAATTTCTAGAGAAAGGTGAGATGTTTTCAATATTGTCAACTACTTAAGTGAGTACCACTCTGTACATCAATTTCACTAAAAAGTGTCGACAAGTCAACATCAATTTGGTATAAATACCGCGCCGAAATCCATTACCGGAGACTAAGGCTAGTGCAAAGTACCTCAAATGGGAAAAAATCCTCTAGCTAAGTCTCCTCCCAGTGCAAACTACCTTTATTGGGAAACGCCCTTCCGGACCTGTTTCAAACCCAGCTTCAGTCTTCAGTCACGCCAAGTGTACAGAGTGTACATATTACAGAGTGGCCTATAAGTAGTATGTCCCTCCGTAGATGATGCTATTTTTAGGGTAATATTATTATTATTCAATACATGTCTTATTGTACCTATACCAAGCGAGTTTCTCTCTACCTGAATCCCACCTACGCCCCCAGGTCACGCTCCTGTTGTGACGTCTGACGTCCCAGGAAGAAACGTATAGGGGTTGTGACATCATTTTTAAATTATGTCTCGTTACCAATATCCTCTATTATGGCCAAAAAGAGTTTAAAACTATTTCTCAGAAATTGGAAATACCTTAAAGGAAAAGATTACTGGTAGAGGTTTATGCTGGTAGAAGTTTGTATGAATTCAAAGAAGAAGATGTAGCTTAGGAAATCAAAATCGATGAAACAATATTATGGAAGTAAAGAATATAATGCAGGAACTAACTCAAGGATGTCTGTATCACGAAAAAAATATTAAATGAACATTATAGAAAAAAAAATAGTTAATCTAATAAATAACATAAAAAAATTGAAATTTTCCGGAACAACTAAAAGTTGCACAGTAAAATATCAGTAAACACTTTGTAGTATAACATACGCGGGTTCGTTAAGTAAGATTGAACGGTGTGAATTTTTATTATCTTTTAAACAACAAATCTTCTGAAAAATGAAATGAAAAACAAATAGTTCCTACGTTGTGGAAACTTACTCAATTTTACTTACTGGACAGGGCCCGACATAGCAAATATTTGGAAAATTTAAGGGAAGTTGTGATATGTAAAAGAAACGAAAAATTTGTGAAACGTCTACTTTATTATTAAAGTAAATCGTAACGTTCTCATCCAGGAACTAACGAAGGGAAAGAGCATGGCAGAGAAAACCTCGATCTAACATTCCTCAAAAATCGAAAAATACTGTGTCATTTTAATAATTAATTGTGAGTCAATAATTCAATAATTTAAGTGAATGATAGTTTAAATTAGGTACGTCTTTTGTGTTTGTGCTAAAATTTTAATTACACACACTACATTCAATCAACACTACCTATAATATTCAATACTGAAGAGTTTTTGTTACGTTAGCCAGTTTCCCAGCAGGTACTGAGGTCCCATACAGGAAGCTACTCAGCTATAGTTGTTTTTGAGCCGTCTCGTATATATTGAATTTTTTCTTCTTCGTTATTTTCTTGCTCCAAGGTTCCATTTAGGCATCCTATTACTTTTTAACTTTACCTATTCGCTTTTCTATTTCTTTCGCATTTGTTCAGGTGTTGTCGAATGTGATACCTAGAGAAGTACTCATATTCCTAATGTTGGGGATTTTCCTGACCATCATTCACTTTCAAGTTTCTGTTCTGGGTGCCTTGCCTACACATAGATATTTTGTTTTATTTATATTAACTCTTAGGCCCCATTTTGGGTACCCTTCTATCAGCTCTCTAATCATATATTGCATGTCCTCTTTATTACTGGCCACTATGACCTGATCATCTGCAAACTTACGAATAAAACAGACACGAACACCATTCCATAGATCTTTCTCTTCCAATTTTTAAGAGCTACTGGCTACTGCTACGTATATTTTGAAAATCGTAGGAGAGATCTGAGATACATTATTAACAACATCCTTGACGTAGTGTTTTAGTCACTATAAAGTTCTTTGTGAGTTTTCACCTAGGTATCTTAATTCTTGTATTGAGTCTTCACAAAGTTCTTCAAGCTGTGATTGATGTTGGATCCATAGTCTGGGACTGTATCGTTTGTTTTTTGTAGGTCCACAAAAAAGGTGGGTTTCCAAATGTCTAGCAGATCTCTTTTCTATGATTTGTTTTAGGCAAAATACGTTGTTTGTACCTGATCTTCCTGCTCTAAAGCCGCACTGCTCTTCTTCTTTTTTCTCTTTATAATCTTCCTTAATGAAATCACACAGGATTCTACCATATAGTCTGCTTAGTGTGTTTGTGACTGATATGCCCCGATATAGTTATTGCAGTACAGCTTATTTCCTTTTTTGGCGTTGAAGACTTTCATGATTATGAGCCGTTTGTTTTTCTCAACAACTCCCATTAGCTCTTTTATTTCTTTGTACAGTTTATTTACTTCATAATCGGGTTTGTCCATGTTCTTCACTAATTTGTTGGTCTGCATATTGACCAAGCAGCCTACTCCATTGTAGTGGTGTAGTAGGTTATTTTCAGAGTAGTATAGTGTCGCCTTTTTTTTGGTACATTTACCATTGTCTCGCTATCTGATCTCACTGAGGCCTACGATGTCTATATTACATCTTTCCATTCCACTGCTCAAGTTGTCCAGCTTTCCGGCAACATGAAGACTTTTTACATTCCAAGTGCCAATTTTCAGACTCTGTTTTGTTTTAATTTTTAGGTGAGATCTAGCATTGTTTTTCTTCGCAGGGATTCTTGGCACCCCAGGCTATTCAAAACCTGCCGTGGACTAGGGGCCGATACGTGTTGTACTTGTACGATACTTGTCTTGTGGCTTCTCGTTGCCTTCTATAGTCCTATACTATTGACTTCTGGCAGTTCTTCTCAGTGGCAAAAGAGTGTGAGAATGCTCATCTATTTGTTTTTCGCTCTATATGTATAGCTGTTGGCTAGCAAGAGAGTCGAAAAGTCAATTGTTGGCTAGCGAGGGTCAAGATTCGATTTTCGAAAACTCCTTATCTTGTGGTCTTTCATTGGAAAAAATTGAAATTTCAATGTTATGAACTTCCAATTTTTGTCTTTTTAGCCCAAAAGTTCCAAAATTTTCCTTTCATTAGTTTTTCAGAAAAACATTAAAATGTAATAGAGGATGCTTTTTGTTGAGTTTTCAAAAGTTAATTTTGAGAAATTTGTGATTTTGTGGTCTTTCATTGGAAAAATTTGAAATTTGCATATGATGAGCTTCTTAAGTTTCCTCTTTTCATCCCAAAGTTTCAAAAATGTTTGTCGTTAATCGACAATCATGGAAGTTTTACAGTGTTGCCAAACAAAATTTTATTAGTTTGCTAATACTCCGCTAGGGTGTTTTATGGGGCGACATACAAACTTTGTGGAATATAATAAGTATGAAGTAAAGTCCATCGATTTTATTCTGATACTTGAAAAAAATTTCAGCTGGTAGTTCCCAACGTTAGAACGCCTATGGTCACCTGATGTCACACGTGTTTTTGCCATATACTTCACCCCCTCGCTCTTCATACAGAAAGTGTCAGATTAAAATCAACGGACAATATTATTATATTATATTGCATTCATATTTTTTTCCTTTTGGCGACTTTTTTTTATTGAAAACTTGAACCAAACTACTAAATCCATCACCAAACTACAAAACTCATATACATACTTCAAAACTGGTGCATTTTTGCTCGGTTGCGACCTCGGCCCCAAACGTTTCAAGGCGGACTTCCACACCTGAGCCGATTTGCTGCACCAAATCCACAAAATCGAACTGATTCCGATGAACAAGGACATAAAATGGCGCAGGAGGAGGAAAAACCATACCGACGGTCTTTGTTGACCAACTAACCATCTTTCTCTAGAAACAAAAACGTCAAATATTAGGCCTGTTCGCACAGCAATCAAAAACCAGTCAGAACGAATTTCATTGGTTGAAAACAATCAGAAACAGTCAGAAAACTAGTTTCAACCAATGAGATTCAGTCTGACTGGTTTGTGATTTCTCTGCGAACAGACATATTAATTATTTTATAACCGTGTAATTTCTTAAACCTTAAGTATAGCGATTTAAATTTGATTGCACTTTTGTTGACAGATGACAGATAAATAATAGTGTTAAATAGTGTTAAACGTCAAGTATCAAAAAAGTGCAGTCCAATTAAAATCATTACTTATTGTATAGGTTTTTTATATTACATTTAGGATGACGTCATAGAACAAGGACAGAAATTGTTGTCAATGCCTATTTTTTTTTTCTTATTATTTACTAGAATGTCATAATAATTTATCAAGACCACTGACAGCGTATAATAACGAAATGAATCGACACGCGTTATTTGAAAATGTTTACATAAATCATGCAACGTCGCGCGCCGTTGCCAACCAAAAACAACTGAAGTTCCCCTACTTTGAATGCGTTGAAAAGTACTCTTAGTTTTGTTAGGTTGGCAGCAGAAATTTACTAAATGTGACGTCATCCTAAATATAACGTAAATAAAAATCCTATACTGTACTCGGTATGTGAACAGATTCTAGTATCAAATGAATGTTCTTACCTGCTGTTATATTCTACAAAGAAACTGGCCATAACAAGGAATATGGGCACGGCGTACAGCGTTGCCAGAGCCCCTAAAAAGTTCCGTTCCTTCCGTGGCGGTCCTTGGGTGAGGGGGGCTGTGGCTGAGCTCAAAGGCGCCAATTTGGTGCCTTTAAGAACCAGAATCCAACCTAGTGTGAGCAAGAGGGCGCCGGTGCAGAAGTAGAGGAAATAGGGGACCAGGACTAAGTTCCAGAGGGTCGAGAGGTTCTTGTTGCCGATGTAACAAGTGCCTGGAATTGAGAGAAAAATTTAATAATTTTGAGATCCAAGACCACCCACGCTTTTTTCGAAAACACAGTAAGAGGATCTTACCTATCAACTTATTGAAGTTATCAAAATTTGTAGCAGAAAATAGTTTATTTAATGCAGTAAGGCACTTAATGCAGATGTGAGTAGCGCCATCTGTTGAATCTATGCAAACCTTAGATAAAATGTACTTGGCCATTAAAGTATCTGTATTTCAAAAACTAACTTTAGGATTGGTTTGAGCCCATAAGAACTTTTTATCAGGAAGTCAAGGTCACATTATCAAAATTTCATTGAGTTTGACAGAAAACCAAATACCCATAAGAGGTTTGCGAGGTCCTTTCTGTGAACGCGGCTTGAACGGTTTTGAAGATATTCAAACGTTGCAGTACCTCTACTTTTTACTAACCCTGTATATACTTACATAGATGAATGACAATTTTAATCTTAAGACTGCTATTTTATTTGAAGGAAAATGTAATTATTCAATATACAAAGAGGATATTACAGATTGCGTTTTAACAACATTTTCTGCGTTTTTATATGTCTTTCAAATTACCTCACCTATTTTCTCTAGTCTCAATACCAACAAGACATCATTTAAATGTAACATAATAAACCAAGTCCCTAATTAACTCTTCCGAGGTGTGTAGGACGTCCAGTCTGAAGCAAAAACCCATTATATATAGGATGGTTCCGAGTAGAGGCGGTTTAATCAACATTCCTCTTGGAAGCTTCGCGAATTGTTTCAAAATCGCTCACTTTAAATGGCAATTTAAACACCTCACGGCTATTTATTTTATTGTTATGTGAGCTTTATTAATTCGTTTAAACGGTTTAGTAGAATTATTTTTTGGACATTCTTCAATACAATCGTCAATTTTTTGCTGTTTTCTTAAAAAAAAACTAATTTCAAGGTGCAGTTGATTTTAATAATTATATACATATTTCAATAATAGTGATTATATAAATTGGATTGGTTTTCTGTAATCAACCAGCAAAAGTAAATTGGCGACAGTGTGGAAATTTTACGACCCGTCCAGAAGACTAATCAGATGTAGCGGCAGCGAGAGCCCAACAACCCAACGAATTTACATACTGAAACAAGTTAAATGGCGATGGGACTTTTTTACAGTCTCAAAACAGGTTGTGCATTCCTCCTCGGTGCCCATTAAAATCGGAGGACACTTTAGAGTTTAATGTTGATAAAATTAACACCCCAGATATCGACTTCGTTATGTTGGCAGATGAATTATCGGATGGTCGTTTTTGGTATGCTGTTTTCTCGCCGAGAGAATTTTGCCGATTAATCAGTAGTAGTCAAGTAGGTTGATGTGAATCATTAGAAAATTTGTTTTTGTTAGGTACTTTGTTACATTTATATTTAGTTTTGCAAAATGAATAAAAATACATGTGCAGCTGCATTCATTCAGTCAGTGTTATTATTACTCCCATGCAAGTTTGTGAATAAACAATGCCACAGCAAAGTTCTCATTTTTTCACCTAAAACAATGATATCGTTATACATCACGTTCTGTTGGCGTAATTAAATCCATCTTTTTTAATTACAGAGAAAACCAACTCAGCTAGATTTTCATCTTTCTAAAGGTGCATTGTACTACTATTCAAATACCTTTTATGTCCTGCTTGTTAATTCATGGAATTTGCTAAATAGTATCCAATAGACGCGTTTTCACAGAAATTTAATTTGAGATTTAACATTAAAGTTGACGAATTTTATATCTATATAATTATCGGTTTATAACGTTCTACGTCTTCCGATTCCCGATCTCCAACCATCGCTGTCAATCCAAGTATCCTCTTCTAAGCCTCTGTCTTTTATTTCCTCGTCGACTCCACTCTTCCAGCTTCTTCTTGGTCTGCCGTGTCTTCTTTTTCTCTCTGGCTTCCACTCAATTATTTGCTTGGGTATTCTTGAATCTGCCATTCTTTGTACATGTCCGAACCAAATCAGCTGTTTGTCTTTTATATCATATTCATCTACTATTGTGAGTTTTACGTTCATAATCTCCCTAATTCTCAGAAGTCCATTTCAGTTGCTTCCAGCATTTTTGCGGTTCTGATCTTCAGTGGCCAGACTTCTAAACTATACGTGACTATGCTTTTGACTATGGTGTTGTATATTCTCGGTTTGTTAGTTTTGTTGATATTTTGATCTCACAGTGCACCATTTAGTAGGGATATTGCCTTGCGTCCTTGTATATTCCGATCTTTAATTGCTTCGTCTATAGGGTTCCCTTATGTGAGATTTTCATGCCCAAATATTTGTATTCAGTACATTGTTTTATTTCTTGTCCGTTATTCAATTGCTGTTCACCTCCTATAGTCATATATTCTGTTTTCGTTAGATTTACTTCCAAACCCCATTTCTCGTATTCCTCTATCAATTTTCGTGTCATGATGTACTCTAGGTCATCATAATCCTATGCAATTAATACTTGATCATCTGCAAAGCTTAAAGTATATAGATTGTATTCATTGAGCCGTATTCCCCTAATATGTCTGCATTTGTTTTTCCACCTCTTAAGCGCTTGTTCTAAGTATATTTAAAAAAATGTTGGATATGCAGCATCCCTATTTAAGTCCTTTAGTTACTATAAAGCCTTTACTGATTATGCTTCCCTGCTTAATTTTGGTCTTTGCATTACTAAAGAGCGTTTTCACTGTCTTTATTAGTTCTAAATTGATATTGGTCTTTTCCAGTGCTTCTCAAAGCTTTTTCAGCGGAATATTGTCATATGCTTTCTTTAGATCTACAAAGAGTAAATGGAGTTCTTGGTTATACGCTAGTTTCTTTTCCATTATCTGGGTCAAACTAAATAAATGGTCTACAGTTGATCTTTCTGCTCTAAAACCAGCCTGTTCGTCTGCCTCACTCTTTGTACTCGTTCTTTATTGCTTTCATGAGTTTTCCATACACGCTTTGCTCTTCTAGAGATTTTAGGTTGTATTTCTCCTCCATGCCGTTTTTTTTTTTTTTGCAGTGTTTCTGCCAGGGATAAAGATTTTCAGGAGGTAGTGATCGCTTCCACAGGTTGCTCCCCTATATGCTCTCACATCCTGGAATTTTAAATCATACAAAATGTCTTAAAAATTAAAATTATACAATAATAGTAGATTATACCACGAGTCAATAATGATAGCTATTATACCCGAGGAATATTTACGAACTGAGCCGCGCTAGCGGCGAGGGAGTAACATTTTGAGGGAATAATAGCCATTATTGCGAGTAGTATACTCTACTTTATTTACGAATGACATATAATGCAAGTATTATATTTGTGATTTTGGCAGCATAATGCCATATATTATTCCCGCAGGGATTAATGGTCATTAATCCCGCTTGCACACCAATCACAAAATTTCTCAAATTAAATAAGTAGTACTACCATGGAAACAATATACCTGAACAAACTCAAAAGTGTCAGTGTCAAACGCGTAGTGCTTGTGTATTTGTATTAAGACGGATGAACAACGAGCGTTTTTAAAAAGAAAATTTCAAATAAATTAATTTTTCGTAAATAAAGTAGAGTATACTACTCGCAATAATGGCTATTATTCCCTCAAAATGTTACTCCCTCGCCGCTAGCGCGGCTCAGTTCGTAAATATTCCTCGGGAATAATAGCTATCATTATTGACTCGTGGTATAATCTACTATTATTTACGACAAATTGATTTATTTGAAATTTTAATACCAAATTTCATCCACCTCAATACAAATCCACAAGCACTACACGTTTGACACTGACACTTTTGAGGAATAATGACCAATAAACCCGCTACTCGTCATTATTTCCTGCGGGTGACATTAGTCGGAAATAATAGTAGATTATACCACGAGTCAATAATGATAGCTATTATTCCCGAGGATTATTACGAACTGAGCCGCGTTAGCGGCGAGGGAGTAACATTCCGAGGGAATAATAGCCATTATTGCGAGTAGTATACTCTACTTTATTTACGACAAATTAATTTATTTGAGATTTTCAATCAACAAATTTCATCCGTCTCATAATTTTCAATACAAATCCACAGGCACTACACGTTTGACACTGACACTTTTGTGGAATAATGACCATTAATCCCGCTACTCGTCATTAATCCCTGGAGGAATAACATATGTCATTATACTGCCATAATCACAAATATAATACGCACATTATACATTAGTCGTAAATAAAAAATTTTGGGCTATCACAGCCATGCTATACTAAACACCTTTAAGAACACTTATTTAATATAATTCAACGAAGAATGAGGAATTATTATTCAAAATATCACAAACTGTCATTATTTTGACTCTTGCTAGCATCACTCAAAAGCCAAATACTGGAATGAAAAAATTAATATGGATGACTGCGATACAGCCAGAAGTTTTTGTCATGGATAATTTTAATAATTTCAATTTTTATTTTTCATATTCTAATGAACATTACATCAGGGACGTAGCGAAGGCCTCTGGTTTGGGAGGGGGTGACATTCCTAATTTTCCCAACTTTATTAAAAAAAAATTAAAAAAAATCATATGTAGCATTATAAACGTGTTAAAAAGTGAAGCTTCTTAAAAACTATTCTTTCCCTCATACAACATTTAGATTTAGCGCATTAGTCGGGGTATAAAGACGAAAAGCTACACAAAAGACAAACGCGCATCTGTAGTGACGTCACAAGGGTATCGCCGCTTGACAATAATAGGCAATCCTCTTTGCCTATAAACCTTGGTTTGTGTCAAGCGTTCGTCGGCTGTCATTGTAATTGCCTGTCTTTCTCTGCCTCTCTACGTTATATCTTTATTCTCTCTCGTCTCTCGTGTATCGAAATTTGCCAAAACGTGTTGTTACGTGTACGCGTCTTTCAAATCACTTTCCATTCTCGTTCAAATCAGAACGCCGCCTAAGAAGTTTAACTTCAAAAAAATTATGTGTAGCATCGGTACACGTGTAGAGTAGTAAAACTTTTTAAAAATTATACCTAGACTTAGCGTATGAGTCGGGGTGAGGACGAAGGGACACACAAAAAGGAGACGGGCATCTATAGTGACGTCACAAGGGTATCGGCGCTTGACAATGCTAGGCAATCCTCTTTGCTTATAATCCTTGGTTTGTGTCAATCGTTCCTCGTCTGTCATTGTCATTGGCTCGCTTTCTCCGTTTCTTTACAGTCTACGTTAACGTTATAGTTTCGTTCTCTCTCGTCTTTCGTGTAACGAAATTTGCCAAAATGTGACGTTACGCGATGCGTTTTTCAAATCACTCCCCAGATTCTCGTCTAAATATCAGACCGCCGCCTAGAAGTTTCACTTCAAAAACTGATAAAAAGTTTGACATGTATACAGTGCGGCCGTGAAATAAGGAATAAATTCAATAAATATTCTTCTAAACAATGTTTTTGAAAATTCTCGAACACGTCGATTTTATTTTTTGTCGAGCATTATTTAGAAAATAAAATTATTATACAGGGTGGTCGCAGAAAAGCTGGACAGGTAGTAATTTAATTTTTTTAAATAAACACCCCTAATTTTTTTTACATTTTCGGATTTCTGATAAAATTCTAAGTATTTTTCATGAAACATGTCTTATACCTAAATTCAACTGTTTCGGAAATATTGACAGTTGACAAGTGACTTTTTTGCAACGGTTAATTTTAGAGGAAAACCGATTTCACATTCCTGTCTTAGATTTTCATCATTTGACACCAACCTTGAATTTAATCTATGATTAAAAATTCCAATCAAATTTAATCTCCGATTGAAATAAAAGTTGGTGTCAAATGATAGTTTATGAAAATCTATGACAGGAATGTAAAATAGGTTTTCCTCTAAAATTAACCGTTTAGGTTTTACAGCCTCTCAAAGTTGCAAAAAAGTCAATTGTCAACTGTCAATATTTCCGAAACAATTGAATTTAGATATAGGACATGTTTCATGAAAAATACTTAGAATTTTATCAGAAATCCGAAAATGTAAAAAAAATTAGGGGTGTCTATTTAAAAAAATTAAGTTACTACGTGTCCAGCTTTTCTGCGACCACCCTGTATAATAATTTTATTTTCCAAAAAATGCTCGACAAAAAATAAAATTGACGTGTTCGAGAATTTTTAAAAAAATTGCTATTCCGTTAATTAGTCCTCGCAAATAGGGTGCGCAAATTTTTGTCTACCAATTTTTCCCAACTTTAGATATATTTTGGCCCCCCCAACCCCCCCCATGGCTCCGTCCCTGCATTACATCAAAAATATTTTCTGAAAAATACCATTTTTCTCCGAATGACAGTAAAAGCAGCCTTTTAATGACACTTGACAGGATCAAAAGTTGTATTTTTACTGCCTAGGCAGAAAAAGTGGACTTTTACTGCCTAGGCATTAAAAGTGACAGTGTCACAACGTTCCAGGTAATAATTTCATTCAATTTGGCATTTGAAATTGATGACAATGACAATTGTCAAAATAATTTAATTATTTGGATAATAATAATCTATATATATAAAAATCAAAGTTCACGGGTTATCCGGATATGCGCTGTAAAACCACTTATCCGATTACGATGAAACTTTGGTAGGTTATTATGGCCATCCCAAGGAAGGTTTGTGGATAGGTTACGCATCTCGGAAAAAGAAATTAATTTTGAATTAATTACTAATTTAATTGTAAACAAACACACATTACATAACAACATAACCCAACTTTTTTTGACAGCATGAAATAACGTTGACATATTTCATTTATTTAGGCTTGCATTCAACCGACGTAACTTTATTATTTTTTGAATTCAAGAACGGCTGGACCGATCTTGAATTAATACCACGTATCTCTATATAAGGTGAATTCGATTGACCCAGATTAGATCGATTTGGGTTCAATTTAAGTGAACTTCTTCTGATCTAGATCATTTTTTTGTAGATGAGGGTGCACTGATCCAGCTTGAATCGAACACAGTGTGGTTCATTTAAATTGAACCAGATCGATCTAATCCGGTCAATCGAATCGGCTATAGAGGAGAGTGATATAGACTATTTTTTATCCCGAAAAAAAAAGTTCGGTTGCGTAAAACTCTGATACACTGGAACGCCTATAAATAGCCCGGGGCGCTCTAGAGCAGCTCTGGAGTGCTTAAAATGCGTCACTGAACTCACTGGCAAGCGACTCTGATATCGGATTAAAAAAAAGAAGTGTATTATTTCAAAATGTATTCACACGCTGGCAACCCAGCGGGTCATTAGCTAGTAAATTAAATAAATATAAAAAAGATGTCCATGTGTGAATTTGAACATTCGGAGAAAAAATTATATGTTTTACATGGCAGAAAAGCAGATTTAATGCCTCGGCTGGTTTCCTAGCCTCGGCTATGAAACACCAGCCGCGGCATTAAATCTTGTACTTTTCTGCCTAGTAAAACAATAGTTATTTGATTTACTAGGCAGAAAAGTACAAGATTTAATGCCGCGGCTGGCGTTTCATAGCCGAGGCATAGCCGAGGCTAAAAAACCAGCCGAGGCATTAAATCCGCTTTTCTGCCATGTAAAACATATAATTTTTTCTCCGAATGTTCAAATTCACACATGGACATCTTTTTTATATTTATTTCATTCATTATTATTATCCAAATAATTAAATTATTTTGACAATTGTCAATGTCACCATCAATTTCAAATGCCAAATTGAGAGAAATTATTACCTGGAACGTTTGTGACACTGTCACTTTTAATGCCTAGGCAGTAAAAGTCCACTTTTTCTGCCTAGGCAGTAAAAATACAACTTT
This sequence comes from Ceutorhynchus assimilis, assembly GCA_917834065.1. NCBI lineage: Eukaryota > Metazoa > Arthropoda > Insecta > Coleoptera > Curculionidae > Ceutorhynchus > Ceutorhynchus assimilis. The sequence continues at coordinate 192,575 of OU892285.1, read as the reverse complement.
TGATCCTGTCAAGTGTCATTAAAAGGCCGCTTTTACTGTCATTCGGAGAAAAATAACTATTAATTAAGTTTATGTGCAGCTAACTTTCAGGTAGACACCCTGTATTTGGCAAAGTCGAATATAGCTGAAAACTGCACGTTCTTTCAAATAATAGTAATTTTCTATAAATAAAATACGTATAAATAAATACTAACTATTAAATTGGAAGTATTACCTACATAAAATCGTAGTCTGAAAATGATTAGACCAAAAAAATTGATATGAAAACGTAGGGTATAGGTACACCCTGTATACAAAATGGTTTAGATGAGTCCCGGAAAAAAGGTCGAAAACATAAGGTCGTAATACAAAAAGTCGAAAACAAAAGGTCGAAAATATAAAAGATCGAAATACAAAAGATCGAAATACAAAAGTACGAATTTTAAAGGGTAGAAATTGAAAAAGGTCGAAAATACGAGTTGTCAAGATTATAAAAAGTCGAAAATACAATATTTTTTTCCTTTCTACTTTCTTCTCCACATACTAACGCCTTGACTAACGCTAGCTAACCAAAACTAAACCAAACTAACCAAAACTCTGTACCTACACTTTTGTAATTAACCCAATCTTCGTTTCTGACCCATGCACTCCTATTTACTTCCCGATCCCATAAATTTCTATAGTGAAACGTCAGGGTGGACACTTTCAAAAATTAACATATTTTCGATAAAAATTAGTTAGATATATCGTTTATAAAGATGTTTTTGTTTCAGTTTAGATGCGGATATTGGCGTTTTTTTGAGTTACTAAAAAATAAAAATAAAAACTCCGACCTTCAAGTTCGAAGGAAAAAATTAATTACGGGTCTGAGCGAGATAAATTGGAATTTGGATACCTATACAAGACTAGTAAAATGAGAAGGGCTTCTAAATAAAGTGAACTAACACAAACTAACACAAACTAACACAAACTAACACAAACTAACACAAACTAACACAAACTAACCCAATCTAACCCATAGTAACCTATAAACTTACCTCCACAACGCTATAATGCGCAAATCGAACTAACGTAAACTAACCCAAACTAGCCCAAACTAACACAAACTAACCTATAAACTTACCTCCCCCAACGCGATATTTTGTATTTTCGACGTTTTGTTTTCGATTTTTTGTTTTTCGACCTTTTGTATTTTCCACTATTTGTCACTATTTGCTATTCGAGCTTTTGTAATTCGACCTAGTGTATCTTCGACCTTCTTGTATTCGACCTTTTGTTATTCGACCTTTTTTATTTTGGACCTTTTTTTATTCGACCTTATATATTTTCGACCTTTATTTATTCGACATTTTGTATTTTCAACCTTTTGTATTTTCGACATTTTGCTATTCGATCTTTTGTGATAATTCGACATTTTGTAATTCGACCTTTTTCCCTTACCCCCGTTTAGATGTATGTACAGTTTATGTTTACTACAATCATTTATCTATGAAAAAATATCCTCTTGATAATAATTTTCGTTCAAACCCTAATAATTATTTCGGTGAGCAGCTAATCAAAATCTCATATTCAACTTTTCAAACACCCTGTATCTCAAAAACTAATAATAGGATCCATTTTTGCACATGGACACTTTTGATCAGGACCTCAAGAAAAATAACATACCAAAATTTCATCAAATTTGACCGGGCACCAAAATCTCATAAGAAGTGGGCCTTTAGATTATTTTCCGGTTCAAAATTCAACATTCCATTCTTGATGGATCTGGCCGTATAGTCATATATAGTGCCATTTTCTATCAGAAAACTAAGAAGCCTTTTTCTTTGTCCGTTTTATTGTCAAGTTATTTATAGGTGTCACGAATTTCTCAAGGTTTTGATCATGATCCTGTTTTCTGACTCCACAGTTTTCATGTCGTTTAGCGTTTAGGCAAAAACTTTCATCAAATTTCCATTTTCAATAATTCCATCGATAGCTCTCTGGAAGCAGGCACTACTATTGGCAACTTCAAATAGAAAATTGATATAGTTGGCCATCAGCTTCAGAAGCAGTAAATGAACGTTCTTTCCTTTCTATTGGTTAAGCACTTCTGAGATCTATAGTAGTAAGAAGTCTATATTTTCTATAATTTTTTCAATATTAGGAAGTGGATGAGTATCCAGAGTACCTGTTTATGGACTGAGAGAAGTTATAGAACTTTTTTTTTAAAATAATTCTCAGATTTTGTTTCCAGTGTTTGGATTCTCCAGGGTAAATTGTATTGCTTAATGATAGCTTCAGATAACACCTTTTTCACTTTGTCAGATATGAACTTAGAATCTTCTTCTGTATGTTTTTTTGACTTGGAGATATATTGCTGAAGAAAGAAACTGATTCAATTTTAGCAACAGCAAGACCACATAAAGTTAATGATCAGTGGCGTAGCTAGGCGTCGGCGACGTCGGCGTCGGCGACTACCGACGGCCTCGCGCCTTAATGATAGAGTGCTAGCGTACTGCCAGCAGGACAAAAAGTGAACATTTGAGGACCCTATAAAAATGCCTATATTAGGATTAAGAAACCTGCTAGGACTTTTGGACCTTCTAGTAAATAGAGAAAATCTTGAACTTTCAGCGCATTTTTGGATCACAGTCCTATTGCTAACCGTTACCGATTAATTATTAATCAAAGTCGCGCCATTTTAGTCGTGAAAGTGATACCTATTGGGACGCGTGTGGCCGTTTTGGTCACATATTTCGATTTTAATTGGGCCTACTATCTTGGTTTTCGACCAGATTTACAAATTAATAATAAATGAAATAATACTAAATAAATAGCAAACAAAGATTTCGTTTCCTCTTAGTTTCAGTTTGATTTTTTTGTTGAATATTTATTTTTCATTTGACTTTGTAACCCAGTGCAGTTTATTTCATTTCTCTTAAGTATAGCTACATAATAAACTGATTCTTCCAAAAATATGTCTTTGATTTTTTCATTTAGATTGCTGCATCACTTTACAAAATCTGTTAAAATATAAAATAGGTTTGGGCATTTCAATAACCAAAATTTAGAAAAAAAGATAATTATATAGTATTTTTAATACCCATTTAGAAGCACCAGTCGTTCTAGTGACAAAACATGTGTCGCTTCTTGACACACAAATAAAATTAGGTTAGGAATTTCCTATTTGTACATGAAATTGACGTATTAGCAATCGACGTTCGTTTTTGTTGGTAATTTTTTGTTTCATCTGATTCGTGATTGATAAATAAGGATGGGGTTATTCTAAATGGGTATTACAAATACTATACATATACTTAATTGGTGGGAAAAATAAAGTATATTTTAATTAAGTTTCAGTATAATTGGCGGTATTATATGGCCTAGATGTACCATAATAGATCTATACACTTTTCAATTATTAGTACTTCTGGAATCAGCGCGTACTGCCAGCAGGACGTGCAGCGTTCTCTCTACAGGACAAATCAATAGGCCTAGTCAAGTCCTGCTCGCAGGACGCGTTCATTTACATAAAAGTACTTCCAGAAGCGCTTCCAGCAGGACAAATCGCTATGCACTCTATCATTAAGGAGCCTCTCAAAAAATAGGTCACCGAACCTGAAAATTGGTACTTTTCGATTACCCAAAATAAAACGTAGAGAACGAATAAGCATATTCCTATATACGAAACTTCTTAATATCATAGAATTCACTAAAAATTATTATTTTTACTGCAAATTAACCTAGAACTCTCAAACCATAAATATGGTACATAAGGCACTTTCCCTAACTGGCAACCGACCGAGACATAAACATAGGGTGACCATACGTACAGTAGGTATTTCGGTGTATTGTACAGGGTATGTTCTTCATAATTAGTGCGACTTCTACAACTTGAACAAAACAAAAAAATTAAAAAAAGTTAAATACAAAAGTTGTAGGGTTTCATCTATTCCTGGTATTCTTGATTCTGATCACATGAAGTTAGTTCATGAGGCGTCAACAGCTGGCCAATGAAATCGTTGTAGCACCGGATGAAAAATGTTTGTCAGTTTGTTCAGATCGAAAGAATACGCCTAGTATCTTTTGCACATGTCAAAACGGGCAAATGACAAGTACTAACTGTCATAATGACAGCACATGCAGTTTTTTAAATAGTTAACCGGGTATAGTTTTGGCTAGAATAAAAGATTTTTGTCTTCCGATTCCAAATATATTATCATATGTGCTGATATTTGGTTCAGCTGTTTTTGCGCTATTTAAGTTTAAAGATGCATTGAAATTACCCCAAATTAGGTCTGTTCCCGGTTCCTTATACACTTTTTTTTACTAATTTAATGTAATTTTCATGCAGTTGTAAACTTAAATAGCGCAAAAACAGCTGAACCACATATCAACATACCTAGATGGTATATTTGTAATCAGCAGACAAAAATCTTTCATTCTAGCCAAAAATATACAGTGATCCACTTAAAAAATGTATGTACTTGTCATTATGACAGTTGGCACTTGTCATTGCTCGTTTTGACATGTGCGAAAGATAATTGAGATGAAACCCTAAAACTTTTGTATTCAACATTTTCTTAAATTTTTTCTTGTTTAAGTTGTAGATTCCACACTAATTATAAGGAACAGACCCTGTACATTTTGTTTTTGTACAGCAAACATGCTAACATACAGAGATTTGGAAATTATTTAGGTTTCCTAAAAAATTGCCTGATTCCTACCAAAAATTGTCGGTCCATGTTTGTGTAATACTGTAATAAATGAGATTGATTCGAAGGATTTGTTAGCCTGAAAAAAGAGGCGTGACTCTCAAAGAATTCTTACCTTCGGCAGGCCTGCTAGCAGCTACCCGTCCCTGTCGTTATATCCAGCTTTTTGTCACAAGAAATATGGCCACCCTACAGTGGCGGATCTATAGCACCATTCTGAGGGATAGAGCTTCTCAACCAGTGGCGGCTCGTGATTTATACCTGAAGTGGTTAACACCTAAAGTAGGACCACGTGATGCCCACCGCAAATGCCCCGGAGGTAGAAATTTTTTTCGGGTGCCACGCTCAAAACTTTTAAGCCTCCAAAAAAATAATTTGTGTGTTTTTCTAATATTTATAATTTTCTTGGGTCTCTCAGGGAGGGGGGGGGGGGGAGAAAATACCCCCTTTACCCCTCCACCCGTGGATCCGCCACTGCTACCCTACATAAAAAGGGCCTCGCAATTCGGATGTCGCCGACGTCCACGTTTGGTTTGGCTACGCCACTGTTAATGATCCACCAAATTCGAGTGATGTTAAGCTACATCCTCAATCAATCTGATAGCGAAGTGGCACTTTGGCACGCGTGCTGGGAAATTGATACCCATCCTCAATGCTGTCAATTTTCAGTCTGCTGTGCGTGTAGTAAGGTCACATACCGTGCGCTCGGTATTTTGATCTGAGTTCTCTGAGCATGAGTTTACCGTTCGCTAATTAAAAAAATGTACTCGGTGCAGGCTCATTCACGTTCGTTTAATTAAATTTCGAGCCCACTGATACAGCAGTTAACTGCTCTGTGCGCTCGCTGGTCACGTGATTACGGCTCCGCTCTGCTCTTTGAGCAAAATACCGAACGCAAGGATAACCTAAATTATTTTTTACCGTACTGCGCATGACATAAGTCGACATGCATAGAAAAAGCTTGCAGCTTGCAAACTTGCACTTCGGAGTCGGCATGCATGCCAGCACGGAATTGAATTGAGGATGCCAACGTTAAACATCATTTTCCTAGCTTGCGTGCCGAAGTGTCACTTCGCTACCAAATTGATTGAGGATCGGCCTTTACGAAATTGCCTTGGGAGCCCGGCTAGATTCCAAAAAATTCAATTATCTGTACGTCGCGTAAACAATTCGGAGAATTCTTTCCAGGTAGGGTGCCAGGTTTTTCTAGATAAATCCCGAGTACACTGTCTGCTATAAATAGCGCGGTGTAGAATCGAGTTTAAGGTTCAAGTCAGTTTTAATTTGACATTTGTTGTGTACATTTTTATAAGTGAAGTAGTTTATAAGTTTAATAAAAGTTGTTACTGTTTGTGAAGTGAGTTTTAGTGATCCCGGGATCCGTGACAGTCTGTTTTGGAACAACTGATGTATTGATGTAATGGAATTCAATATTCACAAAACAATACTATTCATATATTTTGGAATATAGATTTGTTGATGCCATAACACTTTTTCCTCCACTCGACTGGAATGTATTTTTATTCCTCGTGGTTTTGAACAAGATTCTTATTAAAATGGATCTGTAAACTACCGATATACAGGGTGACTGGTAAGTGGACGTATTCCTTCGAGGAGGTAAAAGTAGAGCCCATTTGCTACCTACCGATTAAACATCATTTACCTCTATACCATTCTCAACAGTTTTTGAAATATTTATTCTTTTTTAATTTCCAAGAAATTCGCTTCTTTGCGCGGTAAATATTCAAAATTAAGGAAAATAATAAAAGCCATTTTAAATGTCGCTTTTTAAATTATAAGCTGACACACTTACACATATATTAGCATTGAAAATTATTGAAACAATAATATCAACTATTAAATTATTTCGGTTTAAACTTAACTTTTCTTGTCAAGTTTTAAACTAATGGTTATTTTATGCTTAAAAATTTCGAAAATTTCATAGTACATCAAACATACAAATTATTAATAAAAGTTCTCGATATTATTGTCTTCAGAATAAGGCACATTATTTCAGAATTAGTCTTTTGTTTTATTATTAAATAAATAAGTTTTATTTGTAAGATAACCAATATGAAGAAAAAATTACTCGATTTGTTTTCAATACCAAGTGTTACAATAGAAAATGTTGTCAAATATTGGTGTTAACATTTACCTAAATAAGGTATGTTCCTTATTATTTCATTAATTTTAAATATTTATCTCCCAAAAAAGCGAATTTCTTAAAAATAAAAATAAAAAATATCTCCAAAACCGTTGAGAATGATATAGAGGTAAATGATGTTTAAACGGTAGCAAATGGGCTCTACTTTCACCTCCTCGAAGGAATACGTCCACTTACCAGTCACCCTGTATATGAAAACATTAGCGAAAGTATTATTTATTGTTATCCTAGTAATTGATGTTACACATAGGAGTTGTTGAAGCAGACATTTGTTAGAACTTCCTATACAAACTTCTGAAAAGTACCCTTTTTTATTACAGCTTCGTCAAATGCTTTTTCTGGCAGGACATCAAACTCTGGGATGTTTCCTATTCCCACAAAAATAGCATTTTGGAAGCATTAAAACAGCAAAAGCAACTGGGAATGCCTACTCATTATTTTGGCAACTACATCCATTGATTTAGAATTATAATTTTCTGAGGATAATGCTTGTGATTCAACTTCTTCAAGTGATTTTCCAAAAGTCTTTGTCGAATTTGATGTTGGTAGAGTCCATCTCGAATAAATTTATTAAATATTCATTCCTTTCTGATCGGAAGTTGTCGCATTGAAATTTCCATTCTTCCCAACAAGTTCTTTGATGCTTGAAGGTATCTATTGTATTATTCTAGAGGTTCCTCATTTCATCGTTCAGAATTTGTATTGCATTTTTATACGTAGTACTTTGGAACACATTCAGAAGTTGAATGACTCACGTAAGCAATTAAAAATTCTCTACTATACCTAGTTCCAAATCATTATGAAAGCGCTTTTTTTGGGTGTTTTAAAATAGTCTTTAGTCTCTAGGGAAAAAATCGATCGAAGT